>BMAU01018373.1:707500-975000 GCA_019973935.1 Trichonephila clavipes | reverse complement strand
CGAGAAAATTGTACTGTTGGGCTATGCAATATATGCCGCAATATTATGTCACAATGAGTCAAATAAATATCTGATATTCTTTTGATAGAACCTACACTATACTTCTAGAATGATGTTTTCTGAATATCTAATATTGGAACATAAGAAAGCATCTTGGTTTTTCTTTTTCTATACGCTCTATACAAGTGGTGCACAAACTTTTTTTACTGCGACCCCTTTTCTAGAGAGAAAATTTTAGGCGACCCCTAGAGGTAAATGTTCACAAATACGATGTAAAATTCGCATTTCTTTCGTTTCATCAAATAAAAAACATTATTTCTGACACATATTGATATTATTTATAATTTAAAGTAAATATTTTTGTATAACATAAAAATCAGTAAATTGCCTTTTAATGAGATGTATGTGGCTGCAAGTTTCTGATTATCTCATCGATGTTCGGATGTATGTTGCTAATTGCAGTTTGCATATCATCTTCAGGGTTCAAACGAGACTGGTATTTAGTTTTTATTGAAACTAGTTTCCTAAATCCAGTTTCACATAAATACGTTGATGCAAATTGTATTAGTAATCTGACGGCATTCTTGCATAGAACAGGATAATGCTTTTCCATAGATAGCCTAAATTTTTGGCAAGGCTGAGTCTTAAATTGATTTCGAAGAGTATAATCACTAATCAAATCAATCAATCGTTCTTTCTCATTAATTTGAAAAGTTGAGAACTGCATATATATGTCGTAGGAAAATGTGGATCACGAATCCAACCAAGAGCGTTTTTAAGAAAATCCATGAAACTTCTCGAAAAATTTTCTTTTAACTTTTCAATAAGA
This sequence comes from Trichonephila clavipes, assembly GCA_019973935.1. Taxonomy (NCBI): domain Eukaryota; kingdom Metazoa; phylum Arthropoda; class Arachnida; order Araneae; family Nephilidae; genus Trichonephila; species Trichonephila clavipes. Next base: position 974,171 of record BMAU01018373.1, on the reverse strand, counting down.
TTGGGAATGATGTTTTTAAATGTAAATATATCTATATTATTACCCTTGATAAAATCGTTAAAGCAAGGAAACATGTCGGTGTTGTTTTCATTCAGTTCAGTTTGCCATAGTCTAAGCTTATTTTTAAAAGCTTGAATTTTACTGGCTGAAGTTATGATAGTTGAATTCTCACCCTGTGCGCGCAAGCTCAAATTTAAGTCGTTAAGTTTTTCAAAAATATTAACTAAATAGCTCAGCTTTCCTAGCCAAACTTCATTGATATAATAACTTGCCAATCTATGTTTCTTTACGCTTAAAAACATGTACAATTCATTTCTGAAATCAAATATCTGTCGTAGTATTGTCCCCCGTTAGAGCCATCTGACTTCGGTGTGTAACAGTAATTTCTCATACGTTGAGCCCATCTCATTGCAAAGTATTGAAAAGAGACGACTGTTAAGACAGTTGCATTAAATGTAGTTAATTGAACTAACAGCGTCTTGTAATATATTGTGCAACTCTTCATCCATATATTTTGTAGCAAGAGCTTGTCGATGAATCATACAGTGATTAAATACCATAGGATGCGTCACTTTGTGAATTAAGCCTCTGAGCCCTTTGTTCTAACATGTTAATGCTGCAGAACCATCAGTACAGACCGCAACACAGTTTGCTCAGGTAAGGGACTTTACTTCAAAATATTCATTTATTACTTTGAATATTTTTTCTCCGGTTATTTTTCCTTTCAAACTTTTGCAACATAAAAAGGTTTATGTTATATCTTCATTCAAAATAAATCTAACGAAAATAATTAGTTGGGACATTTGAGTAATATCGGTACTCTCGTCCAGTTGTAAAGCAAATACAGATGAATTTTGTATGCGTTTTATGACTTTTGAATCAGTATTTCGTGACATTTCGGAAATCCGCCGAAACACCGTATCTCTTCGATTGATTGATTGATTGAATATTAACGTCGCGCTGTTCAGCTACACGAGGGCTTTTAACGGTATATCTTGATAATGCTATTGTTTTTAGTTCATTTCCATATTTATCGTCATGCATAATTGATGTCATCGTAGTTGCTGCAGGATGGATAACGGATTCTCCAATTTCAATTTTTTTCCTATTAGATAAGAAACTTCTGAAGAAGCTCGTAATGCTTTCTGAGGTATTGTTGTAAATTTCTTTAGATTTGCGCTTTGAATTTTCCGATTTTCGGCTCGTCTTTGAAAAAAAAATTGGCACGTTTATTTTGAAGTTCTTTATGTTTAGTTTCCAGATGCCTTTTTAATTTAACTGATTTCAAGCTCTCATTTGCTTATTTTTCAATGCAAATGACACATATCGGGCGTTCTTCATCATCAACAACACAAGTTGTAAAACTATACTTAAAAAATCATCATTGTATTTTCTTATTTTTTTAGATGGGGCATTTAGTTCAGAATTTTGAGACTCCTCATCAGTATTTGTTCACTGAAGATGTACTTGGTGTCCGTGTTACCCATTTATCCATTATGAATATATGGGTTAATTTTTTTAACTAAAACAAATGAAGAAAAAATATCATTTTTTTTCGAGAAATTCAATTCAGAGATCTTTCTCTAATGATAGCACATACCTGATAAAAAAGCAAAAAGCCCGATAAAAATATAAGAAATCATAATTACAGAACGTCACATGATAAAACTCGAGGAGAAACTAAAACAATTGCAGGCCAACTGTTACATGCTACAACTTTACATGGAAACGCGCAGTAAAACATTCAGCGATAATTTTGGGTCGTTTGGTTGGCCTTGACTTGGTATGCATGTCTACAAAATGACTCCCACAGCATTTGATTACCACTCCATCTCGTACGGTGCGCACCGTTCGACACAGTACGTATAACATCAATGCGGCGGACAAATAGGCGCTTTTCAGTAAAACTGGCGAATAACCGCGAAGAGGGCGCCATCTACCGGAGTGAAAAACTTGCGTCTTCACACTTTACATACATTACGCATTAGGGTCTAAGAAAGAGAGAGAACAGCAGGAAATTGCAATTAAGCAGTAAGTAACGTCGTTTCACTCTTTATATGTACACTGTATGGTATGCAGCATGCAAGCATAATGCATTTCATAAAAATTTGGCGACTCCCCACAGGGGGCGCGACCCCTAGTTTGCGCACCTCTCCTCTATACTTACTACCCTGAGAACAAGTACGAGACACGCGGAAAGATCATGCAAATGATTTTACATATTTTAGGTATTTCTAAGCAACATGTACGGTATCTGGCAGAGCATTACTTAGCCGAAGCATTGCACCAATAATTTTAATATAAATAGAAACACCTAAGATCGTGCGATTTCCTCCACATAGGTACATCTCAGTTGTTTCTCATTGCGTACATACCATTACTAGATGGAGGGAAAACTATCAAATGATATGACTTTTTATAGCACTGTCTGTTGTCAATCGCCAAGCCCTTAGCGGCAATATAAAGTATTTATCTAGATTGGTAACGGATACTATTCGGGTTCTTCTATTAATCCTCTTGGAGAAAATATTTTTAACTGTGATTTTAGTTTAAAACCGCTTTACTTAGAAATGACTTTAATGTAAGCAAATGTATTTATTATTTAACTGTCTGTCTTTGCGTATGTGGGTTAATGGTTAAGCGCTGATCATTAAGCGTGAAATCCGAGTATTAGTAGAAGTGAACAGCCATGCAGTGGCCTTGCTTCTTGATATTAGAAGTCGAAGGAAAATCCACCAGGAAAGGGTGAAGTAGCTGCAGTTGACCGAGCTATAAGGCTTTAAGAAGGATCATAACAAGGAGCTTCAATCCAGATACGCACTTTTGATAATCTAGGTATTTGATTAGGAGCTAGGATTTCATATTGTTAAGTTATAAAATTAAGTTATAAAATTGTACGTTTGATAAAGTACTAGAGAGAGAATAAAAATAGCTACTTTTATAATCATGTCTGCCTTTTCATCACCTCCTCTCACACCCGCGACAGATTGTCTTTATGCTTTCCAAAATAATGCTATGATCATATATATTAGAAGCAATGCCAATTAAATAGAAGTCCAGAGGATGAGTGGTAGTGCATCGAGCTTCCGCACCAAAGATCCGAGGTTCAAACCCCGGCCTTTCATCCCTTGTGTGGGTCAATAAATGATTACCAAGTTTGCTTGGAAACTTAACACTGAGCACTTCGCTTCAGGCTAACCGTCTGACCGGAACATCTGTCTATGCAACATTAGGTTCCGAGGTCATGAAAACTGATAAGGGCGCAGTAGGCCCTGGCCCACATAGGCTATTGCAACACTGAGTGAAGTTTTATGCAAAAGAAATATGCTTAGACAATGCTAGTTAAAAATCTAGATCTGATCTCGCAAATATCATAAGATCCTTTATAAATTTAAAAATATTATGCTTTAGAACATGTTTATTTCTTCTTTATGAAAATATATGGAATACTTATTCTTCGGGAGTTATTTACTTTAGCGAAACAAATTTACTTTTCTTTAAATAATTAATCCGTGTTTTTTTAAAGACTCCTCTTTCGGGACCTTTCGCTGAGTGAATAAGTCTGTGAGAAAACTAACTTCACATCTTCCGCTTATCATTATTAAATTCTATTGACACTTCATTGCATGCTTATGTAAATCCCATTACTGTCTTCATTTCACATTCGTTTAAATAGCAGTGCTTCTAGACATTTATCATGGTTACATCAAAAACTGTCATAAAGAAGAGGTCTCTAAAGAGTGGTACATAGACCACTAGGGATCAAAAAAGTTTCGGTAATCCCCAGAAGAATGTGGAATATATTTACTCATCACGTTATGTTTTGAGATGCATTGAAAAATACTGCAATTCATAACGATACATGAAAAGTGTTTAAACGCTACTTCATAGAATAACGCCACGGTAATTAAGTAATACTGCTGTAGCTGTATTACTTTAGCTACATACTAAGTCTTGTCTCGCTTCGCACTTTTCTAATATTTCACTCTCCTGTATGTTGTATATGTATATCATTTGAAACATTTAAAGGTGGGATTTCGGACGTATTGAGTTCAATATAAAATATATTCAATGTATTAGTTGGGTTATTAATGAAACTTTTGTGTATTTTTTTATATATTGGTGTGTTTTAAGACATGTATAATCTTAAATCTGAACCATATACACATTGTTCTTTTATTTGATATTTATTGGGATAAAATTAGTTTGATTTTTCTAAATTTCTTCTCCTGTATATTTGAGATTCAAATTAATTAAACCTATAAGGTGTGAAAAAAAAAAAAGAATATTCTGTATTTCCTTAGTCATTCAAAAAGTATTGAGGCCGATAATAATAACATTAATCGTACAGCACCTGCCGGCTAGGTGGCGGGGTTGGTTTGTCACTGGCCTTTTGCACTAATGGTTGCTGGTTCGACTCCTGCCCCAAAAGGTGGATTTTCATGATGCAGAAAATCACAGCAACCATGTCGTATGATTATATGGTATGAAAAAAAAATCCCTTGAGTGCCTGTTTGATTTGAGTGATCTTGGCAAAATTGAAGTTTTAAGTACGGTTTACATTGCCAGAGCTCAAGTGCCTCCCTCTGGGGAGGTAACTAGGCGTCAAAAGTACTTCCGGTAATTTGTATGACCTATATGGGGTCGCACTGAAAAGTGATGCCAGATCCTGAGGAATGTACTAGGTAGGCAAAGGTTGTCTGACAATGAATGACTGGTAAACTTGCATACTTGGCACATATATTTTCTCTGTTAAACGGATGAAACTAAGGGCAACTTAGGGATGTGTTCTTAATATATAGTAAAATGGATGCATTTCAAAAGAAAATATTAATGTGGCAAACTTGGTTAGTTGAATATCGCCTGCAAATGTTTTCAAATTTTGATGAATACATGAAGGAAAATTATGTTAACCTGCAAGTAGTAACCCTAGCGAAAAAGCACCTAGAATCACTAACATAACCCTTTGCTCGCTATTACCCAAATAATGGAGATCTCAATCATAGTAATATGGGAAGAAGAGATCCGTTTGCATCCTAAATTCAGGAAAATAATTGCAGCATGTATTTAAAAAGAAGCCTCAGCGACCTATGGTCTGAAGAAACTCTCAAATCTAAATATCATTCAGCATTAGTTTTGGCTTTCCATAAAAAAAAGTGAGCACCCTTTTCTTAGTGAACAGGCGATGGAAATTCTGATTCAATTATTTACAACTTATTTGTGTGAAAAGGCCTTTTGTTCTGCCCCAGAAATCAAAACACGGTACTGATCTCAGCATGAAATAAATGCAATTATCTGACTTGCATTAACACAATATTGGATCCAAATATCCATATTTTTATTTCAAGTAAGCAGGAACATCCATCATACTAGAAATGTATAATGCTAAAAGTTTGATAAACTTAAATTATTTGTAAGTGATTTGTTTTTACAGTTTTTGCTTATTTTGTTTATTTCATTATAGTTTATCAATAAAACTTTCATATTATAATTTGGTTACAATTAATAGTTTCATTTTATTAACTAGGTACATTGCATGTGTTCTTAGATCACAATTTTCTTATAAATATGTTTAATACTTACGAAATCCTATTAGTCCATGGGATTTAAATTTTGAATTTACTGGTCCGTGAAGTCAAAACATTTGGCGATCACTGAAAAAAACACGCTTCACTACTTTGCAAAATTGTAACTTGATTTTTAGCACATCCTTCTTTTCAAATACACTCTGTCGCAAAAAATATATGCACCCAGAAGAAATTGAGCTACATAAAATTTGGTATGCATGTAGTGTATATGAAAATAAACAAATGATAAAAAATTTTATCATTTTATTAACTTGCAAAAGGTTAAAAATCAGTAAGTAGTAAAGCCACCTTGGCAGCTATAAAGCAAATGCGTGGCATTTCAATTAGATTTTACACCCTGTGGAAGATCCTGCCATTTTTGCATCTGCGCAGTTAAATCTCCTGTATCTCGGAACGTGCAGTTGCCTTTTCAGACATGCTCTATTGGCGAAAGATCTGGTGACCTAGGCCATGGTACGTCAGTTTGAAGACATTGTTGGGAGAGTCGCGCAGTAAACGAGCATTATCCTGTTGATAAATGGCACCTGGGTGACTTGATAGCATGGGTAGCACAATCGGCGTTAAAATATCGTCCACGTATCTGCGAGCTGTCAAAGTGCCTTGAAGGACCACTAAAGATGATCGTTGTCCCAAGAAATTGCTCCCCACACTGTCACACCTTGTAAATTGCTGTATGCCGCTCGACAATAAATGCCGGATCGGACCGCTGGCCGGTGCGCCTCCAACACGTGTGCGGTGGTAATCAGCACTGAGACTGAATTTCATCACTGAAGATGACACGTCTCCAGTCTGTCACATGTTTAAAGGTCTTATGATGTGGGGTCAGTGGTATCGGCTCCTAAAACTAGTCGTCTCCTTATGGTTTCTCTTGATGGCACTGGATGTCTGGAAGGAGGTAAGTGGCATTGAATCGATGCTAGCGACGTTGTTGGTGCCGAAGTGGCCACTCTTCTGATTGCACGATCCTCGCGATCATTTGTGTTCCTGGGACGTCCTGACCCTTTCTTACCTTCTGTGATCCAGTGTTGCCAACACCGAGCAACTACCATATTGGCGGCCGATACGTCTATTCGACCAACCTGCTTCTCTGATTTATACGGCCCCTTCAAAGTCCGTCAGCTGCTCGTACTGCCGCATCCGGTTACGTACATCCTAAGTCTCAATATCGTCTATCAAAGTCATCAGATTCGTTTGGATAGCCGTACGGCGCTCGTACTCATGAAACTCTCCCAGTTGCGCAACTAATATGCGCATAGCACACTTAGCCTTGTCTTTGGCAAATTTTAATCATTTGCATATCTCTTACCAGACTACATTCTTGCCGAGTTTCGTGATTGTAGCTTGATTTCTTCTGGGTGCAATAATTATATATAATTTAACATTAATAATTAAGAATTTTTATTTTATAATTTCCTTAATAATTCAAAACATTATTAACATGTATTCTTAATTATTACTATTTTCACTATTAATGATAGTATACTTTTCTCTATTTTAACATATAGCACACTCAGTTTATTGCATCTGCAAAAAACAGAGAATGCTATCTCATCACACATATTCTCACAAAATGACAGTAACTTTTACGATACTTTTGATTCCCCGTATGCAGGCTTAAGATACTTAAATATTTATCTTAAGACTTTAAAATGTTATATCACTGTAATGTTTAAAATCTTTTTATGCAGAATTATTTGTCACTTTATTGTTTCGTTTCTGCTATTTATTGGATAAAAACATTTTCATTTTGTTTAAAATTAGATGAGCATATATTTTATATCCACATTATACATGTTTAATTTTAAATGCGTTGCTTATATTTCTTGTGTTAAAACAAGAGTTTTGATTCTCCTTTTCTTAAAATAAATTTTTAACTTTGCGCTTTTTTATGTTTTTAAAGGATCCAAGAAAATCGACAAAAGATGGAAAACAGTGTACAATTTATCTTCCTTAGTATTGAATCTCAGAAAAAACATTCGCCACCATAAATGAATACCAAGCATTGAATAATACTACTTCACTCAAGAAAGACGACTCGTAGTTTTGTGACTGACACACGACATTTTTCATTTTGACTGAACATTTCTTTTGTTGTAAGAAACATTCAGGCTGGTTGACATTATTGCACAGCTGTGTGAAACTTGTTTTTCTTTTTCTGCAAGAATTCTTTACGGTTTTGATTATTAAATATATTTAGATGTAGAATGATTCCATGTAAGATTAAATACATGTAATGTCATAATTAATAAATGTGCATAAACAGTGTACTTTAATTTTATTTTTGTTTTTATTGTACTACGTCCTTTAACTTCAATGAAAATTAATTAATTAATTTTGTCTCTCTTGCGGTGAATTTTATTACATGTGATGTAGACAGGTTGAAGATTAAGATTATGTGCTCAGTGGAACAATGTTTTTTTTATTATAAATATTATGTATTTCATAATTTAATTTTCTGAATCTTTCGTTGCTTTGATTATTAATTTTTTTAGTGAACTGCTTAGCTCGCTCAGCGTAAGCGTTTTGAAGACAAGTGTTTAATCTAATAAAATATTTCCCTCAGACCTAAAGCAATTTTTTTTTTAAATTCGCTACCTTAACACATATTTAATACATTATACTATAAATAATTTATGCAAATAAATTTTAATTCTAAGTGAAAAAAAATGGAATTTCTCTCATTAATTATAACTTTCAAAATCAAAGAAGTAAGTTAAATATCGTTTCTTTCTTCACAGTAAAAGTGTGAATGTGAACCGTAATTTCTGAAATATTGTTAAACATTTTAATCAAAATTTGTTTTTTTTAAATTTATTTCGTAATTACTGTGCAAGGTCTTTTAATTCTACAATACTTTATAAATAAAATAACTTATTGCGATTCTAAAAGAAAATTCTGCAAAAAATTGAGATTTAAAAATACAAAATGTTTTCTCAGCTTATTTAGAAATTAAATATTTGTTTGAAAAATTTACATTTTATAAAGTTTTTTTTTATAATTGTTTTAAGGATTAACCCTGTACTTGCAAATTAAGTTACACAATTAGCTTCCTAGTGATATCGTTATTTGCATAGATCTGCGTATACAGTTTATTACGAGGCAGGGGTGGAAATGCACAAATAAACAAGTTTTTGCAAATACAAACACTGTCAAAGTCATTTTATTGCATTCCAAAGTATTAGGAATAGTTTTACAGTAAGGGGTCTCAGGGGTGTTAAATTTCCCTAGAGATCTGAAAATATAAACAATTTTCAAACAGGTATAATTTCTTTAAATTTAAATTAAATAATTCGAATCTTTGACACATTATTTAATAAAGGAATGGGGCTTCAGAAAAGTATAAAATGTTTAAAATATAATCATAATTTTAAAAATTATAAGCATATGTAAATAAGAAACTTTTCTATAAGAAATATTTATTAAGTTTTACGTCGCGCATGCTATTTTCTAAAAGAGTAGGTTTAATTACTAGCTATAAGTTGATATATAAAGACAAACGTATTCCTAATACTTTGTAGCTACTTTTATATAAATTGAATAATAACTTACATATTTTAATAAATAAAAAAATACATTTTTAAAAAAATATTTAAAAAATTGCAATATTTTACAAATATTTTGAAATACAAAAGATATATAATACTAAAATTAGGTAGGATTTAAAGAGTATGATGCATTGTGTAATTCTGGAAAGTTTTATACATCAGAGGCTAATATCTTAGAAAACAGCGTGCGCAAAGCAAAAGATACTTAATATTTATTATAGAATTTTCATATGCTTATATGACTTTTAAAATTATTATTATATTTTAAACATTTTATACGTTTCTGACCATTCTATTATAAATAATGTATAAAAGATTCGAATAATTTAAATTTAAAAGAATTATACCCGTTTGAAAATCGTTTATATTTTCAGACCTCTAGAGAAATTTAACAACCCTGAGACCCCGTAAGCAGCGCAAAGTGAAGAATCGTAATTCGGAAATATAGTATATATATATATATATATATATATATATATATATATATATATATATACGCCCAACACTCAATGCACCGGCTGATCAAGACGGATATATACGTTGGTGGTAGGTAAGGGATTAAATAAAATAAATCTAATAAAGGAAATTGCGATCGAAAAACACGTTAAACTGAACTATTTCGAAAACGGTCAAAATACTTTTAGTCAATAAATTGGGCCCAAAGGTCTTCGAATGCTATAAAAAGATCTTTAAAGTTCCAAATCATGATACCATTTATTTGATTTATGCTTGTATTTTCATTCTAAAAATGTACACTTTTGAAAATCACTTATAACTATATGGTGTATGCAACTAGTGAAACAAAACCTAATTGTACCAATATCGATCTCCATTAAGCTAAAAGATGGATAAACCATTACATGAAACTGCTTCGGAGGATTTATATTACAATCAGAATGTCGGAAACAATTGTTGCTATCATTGTAAGAATGTTTAGTACCTCGTGTATCAGGTTTCTTGATAAAGTTAGAAAAAATAAAGCGCTAAAGACATATGATCTAGTTTTTATTTGAGATTAATGCACAGAAACTGTGAGATCTCTTGTAATATCAGGACGAATAATAAACTTCTAAGTTTATAGCTATCTGTATAAAACTTCAAACTTGTATACATGTTTATTAAATAATAAATGAAACTTGAAAAGAAAATATTAAAAATATTCAAAAGTTATAATATTAGCAGGAGTTTCTACTTTATAAAAATAATGATTTTTTTGTTTCAGTCGCATGGAATTATCTTCCATTATTAAAGCACCATTAGAAAGTATTCATCTTACATAATTATTTATCACTTTTCTAATATCTTATGTCAAACGACCATAAAAAAATCTAACAAAGTACCAATTTATTCATAAAAATGCAAACAAGTATTCTGGTACTTAAGATTTTATAGTACAATTACAGATATCATGAGTAAATTATTTTGCCTAATAATGGAAAAAGTAAAACTATGTTATAATTTACCAATTATTCATTTGATAAATGTAAGTTAATTAAACTATATGTTTTAAAATATATTTAAAACAAAGATTTGAAATGATCGATGTGGGCAATTTGTTTTAAAACCTTTTTTTCCATTGAACATTTGTTATATAAATAAGCTTGTTTGCATATTCAGATGAATATATTAATGTACTTAATTCAGACTAAACCTGCAATTATATTTACTTTTAAGTAGTATTTTTGATAATATGTGAACATATATATTTTAAATCTAACTGTAATTTGAAATTAACATTAGAAGGATCTTCATTTTCGGAATATACCTTAGAGAATTTTTTCAAGTATTCAAGATATAATGCAAACAAATATTATTTAGCCTGTTTTATTACAATTGATAAAGTAAAATACAGGAATTCATTAAGGTATTCGACTACAATTGGAACCAGGATTTTGAAAAAATGTATAAATGGATAATATTCATATATGATATTTAGTGTGTCACTTAGATTAGAAAATATATTTAAATTGTTTTAAGAAGAGTATTACAATAAAAAATTATTTAAGTACAATATTTTGACAAAAAATGAACATAGAATGCCCCATTTTCAAAATGTTCTTCTTTTGTGAAAAATGCTTCGATTATAATAATATTTTGCCTGTATACAGCTCTGACCTCTGTACAGAGGCTCAACTAGAATGTTGGAAATATAAACTTAGAAGTGGGTTTATCCATGTTTTACGTCAACAAAGGGGAGAAATTTTTAAGAAAAAAATGCCTATAATTTCTTCAAATGGTTGTAACTCTAAAAATAATGGGAATTTTTCAAAAATCATAGTTGATCCTCTGTACAGAGGTCTACGCTATATACAGGCAAAATATTGTTGTAGTAGAAGTCTTTTTTACAAAAGGATAACATTTTGAAAAAAAAAAAAAAAAGGTTATTCTAAGTTATTTTTTTGTCGAAATATATTGTATTTAAATAATTTGTTTTTGCCAAAATGGCCTTAAAACAATTTTATACATGTAGTCTAATTAAGTAACACTAACTATCATGAAAATTATCTATTTATGCGCCTTTTTAAAATCACGGTGTATTACTTAAATACCGTACTATACAATAATATAATTTTTTTTGTAATATATAAATATAAGGTGCACATCAATGACGTATGTTCCTTCTACTTTGTAATCCAATTAGTTCCGAAGCCTACTATGTATCTCCAACCCAAGAGATACAGAAAATAGTATTCATTTGGCCATTACTTGGTTATTTCTGCAATTAGATAATAATAAGACACAGTCGTAATTGGGGTATTCCATTATCTTTCTCAGTTCCTCTACAATTATATGGCTGAAATTTGTATTACATGGGGGTCTATAAAAAGAGTAATGAAATCAAAGAATTTATCCATTTTTTTAATCTTGTATTGTAACGAATTGAATTTTGGGGGCAATTAAAAATATTTAAATATATCATGAACACCCACGCATCATGGAATTATCCGCATAGAAGTAATTTTTGTGTACACATACAATTCGATAGAATATGCAGATAATTACCTTTTAGAGACCAGTGACTGACTAGCTGGTGTTTCAGTGCATTACTGTGAAGCATCAATGTGTATATAAAACAAAAAAAAACCACTGCAATGAAAATTTGAACTTATATGATAATATGACTCCGTCAATCCACGTTGATTGTATTAATGTCTCATTATCAAATTTGTGAAGGAAATATGCAACTGCTACAACTTGGAGGACTTAGAAGTCAGGGTATTCCGATCACATAAACGCTTACCACTGGGATCAGACAGCAACAATTAAGAGTTTTTGACAGGAATGTATGAGTCATGATCGTAGAGAATGTTAAAGAGGTAGTAGAAGATCAAGAATGACTACTGAAAGATAGTTTAATTAGTGTCCATTGCCCCAAATGTGTGTTTATCAACTACTCTAGCTGTAACGGAAACACCAGTGAATGGAAAATACCATTGTTAGACGACTCATGGGTCAGAATCTGAGTCCAGGGAATCATTGCACCATATAACTTTCATTTCTGCAGACTGCAGGAGGTATTTGCATTAATGCTTTTGAATTCAATCTAGAATCTCAAGAAGAGGAGTATAAGTGTGTCTTGTGTTGAGTTTTGCTTTGAATTGAACCCCATAAATCAACGGAGACGTTAAAAAAACGACTAGGGCAACAATAAGCATCTGCCTGTGTGTCATCTGGCACACAATTCTGTAACCAAAAATTATGGTATGGGACGTCATATTAACTGATAAACTGACAACTTATTGGTTCTTATCTGTGATACCCATATAGTACAGCGATGCGTAAGTAGGGGCTACATTATTTCCTTTCGTTATGCTTTATTGGCTCTTGTGGGAGTACATTTCAACAAGTTAATACCCAATAGCACGCGACATGATTTTTCATTTTATTTCTTGCCTTCATTATTCTTTGTCAGTTATTTTTATCTGCAATATCACCATATTTGTGCCAAAAAAGCAAAAGTATCTAGCTGTTTATGGATACACTTATTTAACTCACCAGTTGGATCATAAACGGGATTTCAAAAGGGCGAACAATAATTTTGAAATTTTACATATCAATCAATACTCAGTTAAAAATAAAAGCTTGCATTATATATATATATATATATATATATGAACATTCAATTCCTATGATATTGATAGAGCATTGTTGTCATTTTCTAGAGAGTTTTTTTTCTTTGCTTCATTATTGAATCCAGCTTCATTTTTATTTTTACCAAACAACTAGTTTAAATATTTTTTTTTTATTTTGATATCATATCTGCTACTCAACATAAGAAAGCTTTTTTTTTTCAAAATTTAAATGCATTTAAATAAAAAAAGTATTCTCTGAAAAATAGGCATATCACTTTAATTTTCTTCAGAGAAGCATCTAGATATTTTGCTTAACTTGTTATATTTCTTAACTAACTTAACACTGTTTACTTATCGGTAAGTTGCAAAGGAGTTTTATTAAAACACATGAATCAAAATTCCATGTGCATAAAAACTAATGTCGTAAAACTAGAAAGTATCATTAAGAACATCTTGCAATTTAAAAAAAAAAAATTTTGAAAGCTTCAATTGAAAGAACACCTATTTTGGGGCTAGTTACATAGTCATAGCTTTAATCTCCAAAATTTAAGAACACTTGCTTGAGAGCTTAAACATTACAATTTTGAGGATATAAGTGTTATGAAACTTCTTTAATGTTAATTTTAGTGCAAACATGATGAGCCTTAAAAAAATGTAAAATTTTAGTGTTTAACTTTAGAGTTTATATTTTAGTGTAATAGCAAGTGGTGTCTATCTTCTCAATGAATATTTGTGTTAACACGTTTCTATGTAATGCTACCAAAATCACACATATTAAAATAAATATTTTTTTTTCTTATTACTTTATCCAAATCAACTTAAAAACATGGAACAGATAATCAGTGTTAATTTTTTTAACATTGCTTTCCGTTGAAAATGTGACACCATAACACGATAATACCTTATAAAAATACCTTAAACTGCTTATTTATTTATGAGAAAATTCTCATTCAAACACACACAGTTCCTTAATTCTTGAGTTTTGAGAAAAAAAATTAATTTTAAAAAAATATTCTTATATATATATTAGCAATAAATAGCTTCAGAAACTTGTACAAGTTCTATAAAATCAATGCATCTCTAGGCTATGTTTTTCTAAACAAGAAATTTACAATGCATCTTCGATATAACTTTTGAAATTTATTAGATTTTAAGGGACTTTTTGGAAATTTAAGATTTAATTTTCTTTTTCTGTAAAAAATCGAAGAGGTTTATATGATTTCCATTCTTTTCTAACTGTATTTTCAATTATAAAGCAAAAATATTTGTAAGAGAAATGTTAAAAGATATGTATTTTCAAAATCCTGGAATTGAAATATTTTAAATGCGTAAAAAAATAAGCAAAAACTAACACAATTTCTTAAGAATTAAAGAAAAGTGTCATATCTAGAGAAAATGTGATTTTTTTCTTAAATTTAATTAACCTAATGAACTTATATGTTATTTTTGGAACTTCTTTCATGACATATTGAGCATTTTACAGCTGAAAATCAATAATGTACTATTTAGTAACAATTTTAAATATTGTAGAAGAATTTTCGTATACGTTTGTTCATTTTATTAAAATAATAGAGGACTGTTTAGTTTACAAACTATTAAAAAATATTATTAATGATTTTATGCATATTAATATTTTAAGTTGTATATATTAGACGAACAAGCCTAAAATTTTGTACGCTTCATTTTTAATAATTTCCCTTAAGATACAAAAAATGATGGTTTTTAATAGGAAAAAAAACACATTTTTCCGCTCTTGGTAAATTCCAAAGTCGTAGAAAAACAAATTATCACGCATTCATGAAAAAATCTAAGAAACTTTGCATACTTCAGAATGAATGAAATGTCAGGTATTTCACAATTGTGAACTACTTCGAAAGTTTTGCCGTGCTATGAGACTGAAATCAATTGCAATAAGCGTCAATTCTTAAATTATGTTCAAATAACATACACATTTTGCTTGCATTTAAATTACGTAATTCAACGTTTTTATGAAATATAATGTTCTTCTAATTATATAAGTTAATCCTCAAAAAACTCAGTGGAGCAACAACTTATTTCCCGTCTCTGTTTACGTGACCTTGGGCACTGAGGGGCACGAGCAGATGTTCCGATCAAGAGCCTTCCCCCCTCTCCAATGCTTAGTTCCCAAGCAACCTTGGTACTCCTTCATCGACCCTTTAAAGGGATAAAATGCTGAGTCGGCCTTGCCCAGCTCGGGATTCTTAGTCTCGGAATTGTGACGTTGCTACCACTCAGTCACTGGGCTTATGTACATAAAAAATGGAGAAAAGAGATTCACTCACTAATCACAATATATCATGAAATATTATACCTAAAGGCTAGAAATTTAGTATGTACTTTCATTTCAAGGATTATAGATCTGCTACAAAAACGGTCTTGTGAAAACTGGTACACAAAGACCGTTGCTAGGGCTTAAGGATAGTTACAGATAAGTAATCCAGTTTTAGAACTAAAAGACATCAACGTTTTTAACTTATTAGATCTATAGACTTGACCTTTGGCAGGCATGTTTCATTTGTTGAGTAGAGATCCGATAAGAAAGGGCTTCCATTTTTTGGACAACGAATGTTTAAAGCGAGGTTGATGGTTATGTGGATAAATAACAATATATATACATTGTTCTATATTGTATTTCTTGATTCAATAAAGTGTTATGGACTTTTAGTGTTCTAATTTGTATTTCTCTATTGTCTACCTCTCGTCTTCACCCCGAAGTCTCTTAAAAAAGGCTCCATATTTGGTTTTAAAGAAAACACAAGCCTACTATCTCTATAATTGAATTTCTCAAGAAAAATAATTAGTTGTAACTGATTTTTGATATTAAACATACTTCTAGAAAGGTGTCTAAATATATAATTAATTGTACTAAACTCACATTTAGGTTGAAATGAAGCGATTTTTTTTATGATTAAGGTATCCGACTACTTGCGACAACTTTTTTTTTGAAAAAAAGAAGATATGGAGATTTTTTGTCATTTTTATGTTTATTTAGTATATTTTAAGGCAAAAATCCTAAAATTGGAAAAAGAAAAAAATTATTATTATTAAAATGTGAAAAAACTAGTAAAAATGTACGAAACATTACATAAATGGGGCCCGCTCTGTGCAAAGATTTTGTGTGAACAAATTCTCAAGTTTTCAATTTTGATGTGTTACTTTGTTCTTCCTGTTTGAAGTGACCTTCAGGATAAGATATATTTTAATTTTTACAAAAACTAGAGCACATTATCTTAGTGATTATACGAAATTGCTTAAAAAAACACTGACTATATTCACATAAAGGACTGCAAATTTTGAAATAAAATAGTTATTGATAAATCTGAAGATCAAAAGACTTCTACTGTTATGCAGAACATAAGCAAAAACGTCCAGCTAATTATTTTCAAAACTTTTTGAGTAATCACTGTCCCCGTTTGAGTTTTTCGAAAAAAAAACACATTTCGAGTCAAACGCATTTTAAAGTTTGACATCTTTTGTAAAGTTATGGCATTTGCTTTTACTAAAACACTTGTAGTTTTTGTTCTAGTGGAGGGAAAATAAAATACTTGGTATTGTTATTAAGCTAATAAAATGGTCTATAAAATAAAGTCAGAAAAAATTGTCAATTTTTGAAAAAAAATCATGGTCTTAGGGTAGTCGAATACCCTAAGACATATTGAGATTCTCTAAAAATTTAATACTTATATATCATTTTTAATCTTTGTGCATCCTGTAGGAGCTCCTACAAAATGATTAATAGTCAATTACTTATCCTGCTTGAAATCCTATTTCTATGCTTCAAACATTTATTATTTTTTTCCATCATGAATTGGTTACGCATTATTCCTTGATTTTTGAATCATACATTGTTGAGTAAACATTAAAAACAAGCAATATGAAAAAAATGTAAATTCCTACTTAGATCAACAAAGAAAAATTTTATTTTAGCTATTTTTTCAATAGTTACTATTAATATAAATATGTATATACATATGACAGAACCTCAACATTAAGTGGTAATTATTTTTTATTAATTATCATTAAAATATCGTATTGTCATCCAAAACAATCGTGTAATGAAATTTCAAATCAACTGAATGCTTTAAAACGTGAGAATTAAGCCTTTTCAAGTTTTGACACAAGTTGCCAAAAATGATGCCAACGTGGCTGTATTCGTAATTCTTAAAATAATTACTTTTAATCAATTAACTTTTATTAACTATAATTAAATTATTGCATTGTAATTCAAAATAAAAAATAATGTATATAAAATTCCAGCTCAATTAAGCGCTTTAAACTACTTTTAATTAGTGATTGAAAATTTCACCAAGATAAATAAATAAACATATAGTAGGAAATGAATTATGTCGAAAATCAGCATGTAAGTGACACAGTTAAATAGGGGGTGACGCGTTCTGTGATTCTGAAAACACAAAAGCAGGGTATATCATCATTGAGGTCGAGTACTCAAAGCACAGAAACATATTTGATTTGATTAGCACATCTGGAGCGATGCACATCTAAAGACAGCGGAAAAGCACACTATAGCATCGGTGAAAGGAATCGGTTTGGAAGTAGCGATCTCCTTAAGTAAAGTGTCATATGTTTGGCACTTGCACTAATATTTTCAATTTCCGAGGAGTTTCAGTTACTAATCCCTGTTATAATACCAAGAATCATCCTAACATGTGTCTTTTTATAAGTTCTCATTATTGTCTTCTTAAACCTTACCGAATTCATTAGATTCTAGCTACATAATATCAGTTCATTTTATTCAGGTTATAATATCGGATAGTATGTGATATAATGTATCTGTAATTTTAGTAATTTATAATGATATATGAAGCCACCTATTTCAACAATACTATCAGAAGAAAAAACAAAGTATTACCAACACTAAATTCAATAATTTATTTATTAAAATGTATTGTCTAAATATTGAGAAAAATCTGACTTAGGCGCATAATTCTATAAAACATAACATGAAATAATGATGAACAACATTGCATTTTCAAAAAAGTAAGGTCTCTCTTAGTTTTAGTTCTTATGTATGTGAAGTAGTATTCGAGGTTTTCTCCATTCAAGCATAATATATATTCATCTATCTATATACACCACATACACACACGCATATGTACAGGGTGTCCAGCCTTAATGTGACCCAATAGCTAATTACCGAACCATTCAGTTCAGATATGTACTTCTAATTTGAAAAATATTTTAAAAACGGTAAAGAATGTTTTTACGTGCTTTTCGAACTAAAAAACTCATTTAAAAAAAGTTACCAGAAATTAAATTTTTATACGGTCCCCAGGTCCTACCAATGTATTTAGGAAAAGATGCAATATACAGAAACAAATTAAACACAAAAAGTTTCATTTTATTACGATAAAAATTGGTTGAGTTATGGAATTATGAAAATCCTGCATTCCATGCATTTTCTGGGCCATTTTCAAGAATCTAGTAAGGGGCCGTCTTCAAAGTGAAATTAATTGGAACTCTGCCATGAAACTTTCGCTCTTGCACGCCACTCTTATGTAAATCATTTTTAAATTTAAAAGTACATACATTGCGTTAATAATACAATCGCTGAGTACTTAAGAAATAAAATTTATTAACTTTAGACAAAATAAAATATTTCGGACGAGGAAAACATTTCAAAAGCAGTTCCAAAAATACTTATTTGCTGCGGCTTCTATTACGATTTCTAGTACGGGAGAACGAGATGTATACAAATGAAGAATACTGTGAAATGATACTGTTGTATGGGCAGTGTAATCGAAATAAGAGAAAGGCTGCAAGATTTTATGCAATTAAATTTCCCAGTCGAAGATAATCATCTTATTGTACAATTGCCTATGCTGTTCAACGCTTGTATAAAACTGGGATTTGTCATAGATGTATTCCTTTGTCTCGTCTCACGCCTTCATGCTTGCGGATACCCGCTGAGGATGTTCTAGGATATGTCCTGACTCTTCCTGAAAGTAAGTAGCGTCCAGGATATTAACACAATTCTTGTTCCTATTCAAAATCGACGATGTGGAGCATATTACACACGTACGGTGCATATTCTTATAGCCCAGTTCTGGCGCAGGGACTAATGCCCGGAGACCAGGAGCATCTTTTTGATTTTTCCCATTTCGTGTAAAAAACACTGGTTGAAAATCAAGATTTTAATGAAGTTTTGTGGTCGGATGAATGCCAGTTCTCGAGGCAAGGTACTATTAATACACAGAATACGCATTACTCTGGTCCCTCAAACACCCACATTTAGTACGACCGAATCGCCACCAAGTGTGTTGGTCGGTGAATGTGTGGTGCGGAATATCGAAGAGTACCTTAATTGGCCCAATGTATTTCGATTGACCTTTAATATCAGAATCATACACGGAAATTTTATCTGGATCGTTAGCCGATATTTTAGAAGATGAAGTTTCCTTACGGGATTTGTCACGCATGTGGTACCAGCATGATGGTGCATCCGCACACAAATTTGCGCAACCATTTACATTTTTGTCACAGACATTTGACACTCGAATAATCGGCTACGGAGGTCAACAAGAGTGGCCCCCGTGATCACCCGACCTAAATCATCTGGATTTCTTTATATGTGGCTTCCTAAAGAGCAAACTGTACGAACGTGATCCCACAAGTAAGTACGATTTACTGAATCGAATCAGCATGACATGCAAGTCTGTGACACCAAATATGTTACAGAAGCTACAGGCGGAGTTTCTGACGCGGGTTCGGTACTGCACTTTTGCGGAAGGTAGTCATTTTGAACATTATTTAATTTGGTAATTCTGATATAATAAAGCCCCTGATTCATGATTGGTGCATCATTCCACATTATGCTATAATTTGAACGGTAAATCCTGTATTTTTTGCTACTATTTGTTAAAACAAGCTGTTTTAATCTTTTCGGTTCAAGTTGTATTTCTTCAATTTAAATTTTATTGTTTGCCACACAGCAAAATAAATTGTTAATCTATGATGTTTACTATTACGTTTTAATATTAATATGATGTATTTCTTTTGCTATTTCTGTTGGTAGTGAATTACTGTTCTATAAACTCAATTTACATGCGACACCCTTTTCTGAGTAATTCAGATGCTTTAACTTTATGTAGGCATAACTCGGTCAATTTTTATCGTAATAAAATTAAACATTTTGTGTTTATTCTGTCTTTGTTTACTGGATCGTTTTCTAAGTATAAGTGATAGGACCTGGAGACCATATAAAAATTTAATTTTTGTAACTTTTTCTAAATGGGTTTTTGGTTTGAAAAGCACGTAAAAACATTCTTGACTATTTTTTAAAACATTCTTTCAAATTGGAAGTATATATGTAAACTGAACGGTTTGGAAATTAGCTATTGGGTCACATTAAGGCTGGACACCCTGTATTTAGCGTGGTATTAATAATTCAACCTTTAGCAAAGTGAAATAAATGTACAGATTTTAAGTGACCGAAGCTCAAATAAATATATAAAATACTGTATTTCATACAATTTATTTAGGATCAATTGCCACTGTTTGTAAATTAAACTACAGCTATAAAATTTTATAAAATGTTAATGAATTGCAGAAATTAGCCATTACTTCAAATTTTTCAAGAATTTTAAAACACTGAAGAAAGCAATTAACTTAATTTAGAGAGATATTTACCTGTTATCAAATTTCATCATATTTTTCTGATACAAAATAGTTTATTATATATCAAAAGTGTGTATTATCATTTCTAAACAAAATATCAACGTTAAATGTACACTGCTCAAAATAATTAAAGGATATTGTGGTTTTAGGTGGATCTTGTGACTGGAAAACTTTTTAGCTGATTTATACATGGTCGACAGACGTAATAGGTTATATGAGAATAAATTGCACATGTTTGGCAGAAAAAAATGCATTTTATTGCGCATTTGTATACAAAAGGAAAAAAACACAATTTGTGCATATGAGAAAAAAATAAGAAAAGGTGTTTTCTTCAAAGGAAATCATTTTCAGTAGGGGGTAGGGTTTCCACGGACGGCCAGCAACGTTTTGCACCTTTGAGGCATGGAGTCAATGAGGCTATTAATCATGAGTTGGGGTATTCTGTCCCACTCTTCCAGAAGAGCTATTTCCAGTCCTTAGAGAGTTTGTGGAGATGGTTGGCGGCCAGCAACTCGTCTTCCTAGAG
This sequence comes from Trichonephila clavipes, assembly GCA_019973935.1. Taxonomy (NCBI): domain Eukaryota; kingdom Metazoa; phylum Arthropoda; class Arachnida; order Araneae; family Nephilidae; genus Trichonephila; species Trichonephila clavipes. The sequence goes on along the minus strand of BMAU01018373.1, from coordinate 952,783 downwards.
CGTCCCAAACGTGCTCTATTAGATTCATGTCTGGATAACACGCTGGCCATTCCATTCGTACGATTCCTTCCTCGAAAAGGGAAAACTTTACGAGCTATCACGATGTGGCCTGCTGTTATCGTTGATTAAAATGAAGTCATCTCCGATTGCTGCAGCGTAAGGGACTACATCAGGTCTGAGGATCTCATCCCTATATCGGTGAGCAGTCAGAGGTCCATCTCGAATGATGTAGAGGTATGTGTGCACGTCAATGGAGATGCCACCACACACCAGCACTCCCGCACCGCTAAATCTGACACTTTCGTGCACGAACGCAGGGTTATTCCTACTGCCACGGTCCCTCCAGATGAAAATACGCATATTATCCGGATGAACAGAAAATAGGACTCGTCAGAAAAGAGAACATTGCTCCATTCATTTCTCCTCCAGTTCACATGCTCTGGTGCTCACTCCCTGCAGTCTCGACGATGCCTTGATGTTAGTCTAACACATACCAGCGGTCGGAGAGCATACAGACCTACACCATGGAGCCGGTTTCGGACAGTCTGAGTTGGAACCGTGGAGCCAGTAGCCGAGCGAAAGTGTTGTTGGAGAAGAGTAGCGTTCATATTTCGTTGTCTCCGAGCCGTTAACACTAAATAACGATCTTCATTGGGCGTTGTTGCCCATCTACGACCTTGTCCTGGCCTTCGGCTTGCACTTTCTGTCTCCAAAAAACAGTTCCAGATCCTGGAAATCACACTTTGTGACACTCCAATGGCTTGCGCTACTTCGGCATGAGTTTGGCCCCCTTCTAACCTACCAACAACTCTCCAAGCTTCTAAATCGGTTAAATGACTTCACTGAGACACCGTACTCATCGAAACAAAGCAGTCACTGAATGCCTATCATCCTTGTCTTCATTTCAGTTGAAAGTCAAATTTCATTTGCTGCCCCTGAAGCGACGTTTTTGACGTCAAACTGAAAATTAGCATACTCCATAGTTTGAAAATCAGAAAAATTTGCATTTGTGTTTCTCTTCTTCCATTTCCGGCAAAAAATTTCGCTTATATATTTATTTTATATAAAACTTACAATATCATTTAATTGTTTTGAGCAGTATATATTAAAGAACACTGTGGAAGGACTGGTTAAGCATACATTCCCTTAAAAACATCCATTATATCTTGAAATACTTAACACAGACATTGCATTAACCAAAAATAAAAACAATTTCAAATAATACGTTTCCTTACTTAGTTTTCTTAAAAAAATATTCCCAACGTTTTTGCTAACATAATAACAGGTATTTTAATCAAAATTTAAAATAATTTCTTTTGCCGAAAAGTGTTTGAAGAGTGTATTAATGTATGTCGTTTATCTCTCTCTCTCTCTCTCTGATTTTAATTACTTTTATTGATATATTACAATTTATTTTAGGAGAAAAGAAACGAGTTGCCTCTTATTGAAACTCAAATCAACCTATGTTTCTCGAAATAATGAACAACATTTGAATGTAATTACGATTAAAATAATCAAAATTTCGCTTTGTCGAGTAAATTAAAGAAACATTCGATTTCGGATGACTCATTTCATTATGTTTGTTTTCTTTTCTTAAAATGAATAAAATAAGGAATATTCTTTATTTGTTCTTTATTTACGATTTGCTTAGGAACATTTTTAAATGATTATTCCGTTTATTTTTATAACTAACTGAAGACATCATCATAAAACAAAGTGCTGATTGAGGTCTTTGAATGTAATTTTAAAAGAAAGGTTCTTTATAGATACGCATCAATACCAAATAATTAAAGAAGACGCATTAATGTCAAATACCTTAGAATATTAATTAAAAAGTTAAATTGTTCTTGTAATTTTCTTGTGTGTGTTTGCTTAAGTAATTATTTTCTTCATATCCTTGATTAATTTTACCTTGTGCATCCAATATTATAAATATTTTTTATGGAGCAATCAAAAAAAGAATGTATTTATAAATAGTCATGAAACTCTTTATTTTGACTCCTTAAACAATAATCTCTTCCGGCCTCAAGAAAATTCTGGTTAGTAATTTAAAAGGAATAAAGACCCTTTTCACTAAAACAATAATAAACGTATCATTTAAAGTGTATACATGTACAGTGAAAGTAATAATGTGGTATTCAGAAAGAAAAAAAAGAATATTTTGCTGCTTACATAAAATCTTAGTACATTGTGTTTAAAATATATTGATTTATTGCAAGAAATCCCCAATGCACAAAAGGAAGAAATCGTTGTTGTTGTTACAAATGCCACTTGAACGGCAAAGGCCAGATCAAGGCCCACAAAATTAATCATAACAAAGGGTTAAATGACGCCTGTCGTTATGCGTAGCTTTGAGCACCATACAGATGACAGAATGATTTAGCTCGGTTTCACCCTAAATTTAAGGGGGAACACCCTGGGAACGTCAGGGGCCTCCCACCTCTATTTTCCTTTGCACCAACCTGACGAGAGGACTTGCGGCTCGATGGCTATTTATAGTACCCCCATGCCGTGAAGGCACTATAGATTTACAAACATCCATGTCTTCTCCGGGATTCAAACCCAGTCTCAACGGTACAACAGTCAGCGTCGCTAACCACTATACTGAATGGATGACAAAGGAAGAAATTAATATCCATTTACAAATAGTACGGACAGAATTATGGGACACATCCGATTTTTTAAATATATATCATACAATTTTATCTCATTTAAATTTTCAGTTACTTATATATTAATCCTCTTCACACATTTGATTTAATAAGATAGGGCTGATAGTTTTAATGTAATAATAGAGACAAAAGTAACAAAATTATCTAATTTATGTGCATTAAAATACTTCAGGCGATGATTGTTATTTAATTGAATATTGTAGATTAAATTTTAATAGAGAAAAAATAAGAGTTCAGACTTTTTTTTATTAGACAATAATATCCGGCATCATTTTATTGAAAGTTAAAATTGAATGTAGATGGGCATAATGGACTTCATTATATTCGTTTTTCAACAGTTTGGCTCCCTTTCAGAAATGATAAACACATAATCCAGCATCTTTGAAATTTAGAATTTCTGATATTTTTATTCTAATTGTAGTATCAGACAGCAATCAGTGTTAAAGCAAGACATGAGTATAAAAAGCCTTCTAACATGCCTATAAATAGCCTTTTGATAATAAGATTCGTTTGGAAGTTTAATTGTTTAAGTGCAATTAATACGGAAGCAGGGATTGTGGTACTAAATTTCTAGATAAATTACGTGCATCAGCCCTGATAATGGGTCTAGATGGTTTATCACATTTATATTTTCTTTAATTTGCCATTATATATGTAAAAATTTTCGCTATTTTATTCCAACTATCAGATAATACGGGGATCTATAATACGGCATCCGTGTTCAATAACCGGAATCTGCTTGGGACTAATGTATAAAGCAATACTTATAAGGCCTTAACGTATGGTATAAATTTGCACGAAAATAAAACCAGTTATTTTTTGAAATAACAATTTGGTATTTTACAAAAGCAATAATAATGTAATTTAGAATTGATAATTATCATGTTAAAGTGTTTCACAACTTTGTAACAAAGAATGAAAAGTATTTAAAAATAAGAGCAGTTTTTAACGAACAGTGTTGAAAATGTGTTGTAATTAATGTTATTTGTGTACATAATTTGTTAAAATTATTAGAATCCATTAAAAAAATTAACTGCAGCAGATATATCCCCCTCTCAAATGTTTATTTTGAAACATTTCATGCTTTAAAGAAAAATTAAGTTTAATTTCTTTGTTTAAAATAAAACTCGATTATATCCAGCTGTGACAATTCTGAAAGAAAAATTTTGAGGTTAAAAACGCATTTTATTTTGCTTTTTTTTAAAATTAATTCTACAAGAAAATTTTTGCTTTTAATTCCAAACGTAAAGAAAAAGAGAACTTATAAATAAAATATGAAAGACATTGTTTTTCTTTAAATATGGTGTTTATAATTGATATTTGATTTTTATTTAGCGTTAATTTTATTTTTATAAAAATAAACTATATTTGATATACTTTTTATACACACATAATTTCTTAAGCTTATTATTTTGTAAGCTATTCGAAACTATTTTTTATCCTTGTTGATGATCCACATATTTTCTTTGCGCATTTATTCACTTTCTTTTTGTACTATTGAAAATACTATATCTTAATTAAAATTTTAAAGTATTGGGGAAAATGTGCATTTTTCTTTAAGACAATGATTATTAATGCAGATAAAACAGGAAAAAATACCTTTTTCATAAAAATTGCTACTAATACTTAAAAACACAAAGTATTGAAAAATTTTAAAAATTAATATCAGAATAAATTAGAATATTTTTAGTTTATATTTAAGGCTACATAATATTTCATAAATATACATTTGTATGAAACAAAATAACTTCCTTTAAAAAATACCCAAACAATTTTAAATTTAATAAGTTTGACCACGTAAGGAATTTATCAATCCTAAGAAAGTTAAGAAATAGCAAAATGCATTCTACATAAATGAAAATGGAGTTTCTAGTCATTTAGTGGGAAGGAAGCATTAAAAAATAAAACCGATCTTCTCCTTTTTTTATTCATTATATTTAAAGTATTTCTTGGTATATATATATATATATATATATATATATATATATATATATATATATATATATATATATATATATATATATATATACATGTCCTTTGAAACTGTGGGTGAAGCAGATGTACCAGTTCTATTGGATATTGAAATTTTAATATGAATTTCTTTTCTTGAAAATATATCTTATTTTTTTCTCTCTATCTTTTTCTATGATTCTATATATAGCTACAAAATGCACGCATATTAGATTTTCGGTTGTATACTCGAAAGTGGAATATGTCTTCTTAAAAGTGCTGCCAAGTTAGGAAAGCATTTTGGTTAGCAATTGTTATTTCTTCTTCTTTCTTCTTTTCGGTTTAAAATCGAATTTCTAGCTGGTTTACATCTTTCAGATGGTGTTTTCATTGCTTTTAAAATAAGTTAGAAAAATGTAAAAATTAAAAATATTTTATCTATCTAGACGGGGTGTATTTTATTGCCCAGGAAGTTGCACTTCATGAAAATCTGTATAATTTTTTCCTATGTGAAATTAATTTACTTAAATGTACCTAATGACTATAACTCGGAATGTAGAACCTGCTTTACACTATACTAGTTTGAAATACTTTTGACTCAACATTGAATAACGCTATTCAGCAGCTCCAAAAGCGATGAATAATTCCGTGCCTGTAATATTTACTAAAGTTTGAATCTTGAATCCTAAAAAATTGCTGTTCTGAATACTGAAGATTGTGTCACGTTTTTATTAAAAATTAAAAAAATTAATAAATAAAAAAACAAAAAATATTTTCAACGTATTCTCGAATAAAGTGAAAAGATAAAGATATCAGTCTCATTAATGTTTTCATCAGGTTATTGTTTTTAAAAAGGCAGTATTCTGTTACCTATATTTTTTGTGCCACTACTTAAATTAATCAACGGAACAAATAAAAATGAGAAGTGTAATTAAAAAAATACATGTTTCAATTACTGTACAAAAATAATGACTCAAAATTTTAAGTTCTGGAATTTTGATTGGTTTTACGTTTGTCTAAAATTTTAAAAGCACAAGCAACTGTTTCGAATTTTTTGGGGGAGGGGGGCTTTTTTTCTTTTAAAATAAAACTTAAGGACGGAAGAAAACTTCAGTATTTCTTGAGTTTACGAAAACAATTATTTACTGCAGGAATATTTAACATTAAGGAGACAAAAAAATTTTTTGAACGTAATAAAGCAAGTTTCCTTATCAACATTGTCTTATGTTATAATGTTCAATTTTCGAATACAAATAGTGGTGTCAGGGGGGGGGGGGTTGTATTAATATCCCCAAAGTTTTCATAACTTATTTCAAGAATTCGTAAAATTCTCATTCGGACCCCACGTGAAAGTGTAAAAGACATTAAATTAATCACAGACACACAAGTGTATTGAAATATATTTATTTATCAATTGGCTTAAGTTTATATGATGAAAATCCATTTTTATACACTACAATTAAGACTTAAATTGTACTTATATATGATGCAACCAGAAAGCGAATTAGACCACAGCTGCAATTTTCTTAAACATCCGTAGAGTCTCGGAGCAATATTTGCATAGCATCCATTCTATGTCAATAATTAATCGAAGCAACAATAAATCAAATGGCGGTACCACCCAACAGAAAAATTACTACTCATAACTAGTTTCATTCCACACACAAATCACTCTATACAGTACTACTTATTTATTGCACTGTTTTGCATGAAATATGAAAGAGATATCAAACTTTAATAGTTAAAGCAGCGTTTCTCAAACTGTGGGGCGTGCCCGTCTAGGGGGCGCTATAATCCTTCCGAGAGGTGCAAGCATATCGAAAAGTTGAAAATAAAAAAAAACATTTATTTTTTTTATTTACTGATAGGAACAAAAATAAAATACATTCTGTGGTAATAAAAAATAATAAATTTGTATTTTTGTGTATGTGTTTAGTGTAAATGTGTCTGTTAAAGTTACACATTTACAATGATATACTATACTTACAAATGTGTCGATACTGCACAATGCATTTGATAATTAATTTAACAATACTAAGTTAAGAACAAGTTTAATAAATTCTATTGACCCCATGGGCTTATACAAAAATTATTCAAAATTTAGTATTTATCTTGATAATTTATACAGCTTATAATAAAAGTCGTATTGTAGCTTCAGCGTCAAAGAACGTTATTATTGAATTCAATACATTGTTATTGTATGTAGGGGAAGGGAATGCCATGAAAATTATTATTGAAATTTGGATTACAAACACTGAAACTTTGAGAAGCATTGAGTTGACCATTTGTCGTCCGCATTATGATTTACTGCAGTTTTTTTAATGTCACATTATTTTTTGAATCACTACATTGAAACCTAAGGGAGTATACATAATTAAAATGCTCTACTTTGGGAAATTGTATTAGTTAGAGCTAATTAATTATATAAATATAAAAAACTGTAAAAATAACTATATACATTGTCCACTTAAAACTAATAGTTAAATCGTTTTCTAAGGTACTCATTAACATACAAAAAATAAGAGTCTTCCATTTTGATATTACCTTTTTTTCTGAACAACAATGGTAACCTTTGCAATTCGCTGAAAACGCAATTTCTGCTTATAACTATTCGCCTTTTCTGCTAAAATACTCGTCATAGAACCCTTGCTGCCCTATATCTTGGAAGAATGAATTTCAAAAAATATTCCTGCTAAGTATCGTCAGAGTATTCGTAAAAATTGTTGTTCTATGTAATTTTAAAGTGAAAGGTACTTATAAGTACCGTCGGTAGGTAAAGGGTTAAGTAATTAGGTAAAAAAGGAAAGAGGAAAATTTCTACTTTTTATTTAAATTTCCTTTACTTACAAAGTGTTACCATGCTAAATGATAAGGGTCCTATGAAACTAACAAACTTGTCAATAACTTATATTCGTACAACCAAAGTTAGAATTACGCACACGTACAGCTCGGCCCCGATGCGTGAGTAGGAAATTATGTGCATGGATATTATTAGAGGAAATTATAAGCACACATCAAATATAATCACAAACGTAAATTAAATAGTCTACTATTTCTTGATTTATTAAATTAAAGAGGGAATGGGCACTAATTCGTTCGCAATCCATCGGTGGACCGACAATACAGTTTAGGTGATCACTTGAAGATTAGCATTTAGTAATGATATACTCAAATGCGTTCAAGATTGGCTCGCATAATGCAGAGTAAGTCTTCTATGGACTATAACTACTTTGAGATGAAAACGTTTTTTTTTAATCTTCTTTGAATTGTGTTTGATAATAAGTGCTTTATTTGTGATTATCGTTATTATGTTTGTATCATACGTTTTGCTTTAAACTCGGTTCTAAAAGAGAGTGTGATGGGTTTTCTTAAATTTATTTATTTATTGTTTTTTTATTTTAATTATGTAGGAAAGTACATAACTAAAATCCTTTCAGATGAACACAGTATTCCTTGAGTCGTCATGGGTTGTTGCGCCACTGAGTCTTAGTTTGGCTGAGTACACATATATCGTATTTATTATTAAATTACAATAAATATTGTTGACCTGTTTTTTATCCATTATACATCCACGCCACTAGATGGATAGTAATCCATATTCTAGAAATATCTGCACATCTCTGATTCAACGTATAATGATAAAATTAACGAATATTCTCAAGTCAAATTAGTTATACATTTACTTATGTGATTTTTTTAAGGCAGTGGTTCTCAAACTTTCACTACTGGCGATCCAATTTTCAATCATAATTTTTATCGTGCCCCCTAAAAATTATAATGTATTGAATGCAATAATAATACACTTTGGTGATAAAGCTAAAATACGATCATAATTATAAACCGTACAAATTAACAAGACAAGTATTAAATATTCTGTATATGTTACTTTTAAGTAATATATATATATATATATATATATATATATATATATTATTATTATTATTATTATTATTCTTACTTTTTTTAGTTCAATTCACTATAACAGCGTGTTTTTTAGTTTGTTTTGAAACTATAATTTTTTTATAATTATTTTTACTATACAAGATAAAAATCACAATTCCAGTGAATAATATAATTAAGAGAAATAATACTTACCTACTTTCAAGAACTTTTCAATTTTTCTTTAAAAATTTGAGAAAAAACCCAATAAAACTAAAGTAAATGTTCCAAATGTGCGTGTCCTTTATAAAGGACATAAATCACAGGCACTTTTCGCTAACAACACAGGGACGTTATTTTACAGCAACACTGTCATATTTTGTTCACTTTTTTGTAGTTTTGCTGTTGTATGATGACCTACAAATATCATTTTGAACTTTTTCTTCCTTGTGTCCTTTTGACAAGGTGAAGTGCTACATTATGGCTTCATAGTTTTCTTCGTACAGATCTTTAAGCAACATTTGAAAATTTCAAATCAACTCAATCGTTTCATGTTTAACGCTTTTCTGATATTTACTTTTTTATATCTTGATTAATATGCATTATTTCAATAGGTTCTTCAATTGATTGATCAGTTTCAACTTCCTTCAATAAGGATCACAGATGCCCATTTTTTTATATTCTATTCATTTACATTTATAAAACATAATAAGTCGTACAACACAGCAATAAAAATCACAAAATTGTTCATGGGGAAAGTGTAGCATGCTCTAAAAATAATTGTGTAAAACGGTTTTCATTATACATGATATGTTTCAGAATACTCATAAAAATAAATCTTGGTCAAATAACTCTTCGAAGTGCTCAATATGCTTATCTATATGTATCATAAAACTCGTTCACACGGAAAAAGGTGAAACAGAAATATATTATATATATTTGCAACTTCCCTAAAAAAGGACGGAAATAACCATACCAGTAAGTTCGAAGGTCAGCTAAAGTAATATTTTAGGTTAAAAGAAACGTAATAAAAAATCTCTTATCGTGGGATTACAGCAAAGAAAACAAAATATTTCTTTTAATTCGGTTATAGGATCAAGGATGGCTAATGAGCGTTTGAAGTGGAGAGAGAATCTGTTAACTTTGATGATCACAATATGATAAAAATAAATTATATCAGTGTAAATGTGTATTTTTTTCATTATGTTAGAAAGCATTTTGTTTTACTTCATTCCAAAAATTATTTTTTAAACCTTTCATTTCCAATATGCTCGCGCCCCCCTCTCAGGGTTACCGCGCCCCCAGAGGGGAGCGCCCCACAGTTTAATAAACACTGCTGTAAGGAAAAGCAAGTTCTAATTACTGTTCCCCAATGCTGGTTGAAAAATAATCTGAAGCTAAATAATAGGATCCACTAACGACCTATACCTTGCTCAAATTTCATCACAAAAAGCAAAAAAATTAGCAATATGTTCTTATCTAGAATAGCTCTATCTCCCTCTTTACTGAGCTTAACAGCATTTTATGTACTGTTACACATCTGAAAATTACGTTTACTGAAAAAAGAGGCAGATAAAAACATTCAGTAACTTATAAGAAACACCAATTTCATTTAACCAGGGAAACTTTACCAGATATCCCATTACAAAGTAAAACAAGTAAAAAATATATCATTTAGTTCTATTCAAACTAATTAAATATGAAAAGTATGTAATATGATACACGTTTTATTGCTAACAATAGTTAGAAGAAAAAATGAGTTTTCATTCTTATGAGTTGTCTAAAAATTTATGTATTCCTACTGATCACAATTTTATTTAAAAATGGATATAAAAAAGGAATAAAATGAGTTTTTATAGCAATAATAATTTAGTAATTTAGTATAATTGTATGGTAAATGTGAAACATTTGTAATAACACCTGCAAAGTATTTCCTTTGTAACTAGTTATTTTAAATCAATGGCTCAACAGCACATGAGGGTCAATGCCAACTGTGATCCACCCAGAGAACGCGACCTCAGGCTCTGGGGTGCAAGAGCAGATGTTCCGGTTATTAGTCAGTCTGACGCGAAACCCCCAGTGCTAAGTTTCCAAGCAAGCATGGTATTTATTTATCAACCCACTAAAGGGATGAAAGACTGAGTCAATCTCGCCCAGCATAGGGTTTGAACCTCGGACCTGTAATGTGGAAGCGCGATGCTCTAACCCCTCAGCCTCTGGGTTTCATATAACTAGTTGCCTTACTTTATTGTATACCTTTCGAGTCTTTAAAAGTTAATATTTTGACATAATTTCTGTCTCATCATTAATCTGTAAAATTTTATGCATGTTAATATAAATGTTTTTTCGTCTGTACAGTAAAATACACAGCTTAAAATATTTAAATTACTTTTGCTATACGATTTACGCATTGTATGTTTTCATTAGCATGACAATATTATTAACAAATAAGCCTTCTATCTATTTCTCTCTTCTAATTTTTGTAAGCCGTACAGTTGTTATTACATTTTTATGTAAAATTAAAGCTCAAAAATGTCTGTATCCTACATATTTCACATTTGAAATTTATTTATTTTTTTAAATATTCCTTAAAAAATATTTTCTTATTTTTTTTTCATTTGACATGCTAAAAAAATAACTATTACACAAAAAATTTAGGTATACAGAATTATCATAATTCTGCAAGCAAAAACTTGCTAATCATGTGAGAAAGTGGGGAAATTAGAAACAGAAAATCAATTTTAAAGATTAAACTTTATTTGTTTACATTAAAATAATTTTACGCATTTAAAATATAACGCTTCATATTCTGAGTCTCGTATGTCCTTAAAATGATCATGTACAACTATCTAATTTTCAAGAACTTACGTGGTTCTTATATCAAAGATCTAGCCTATATTTCTGCCCCCATTTTATTCATGGAGTTTAAGCCTAAAAAGTAGAAATAACAGAAGTAGGCTCTAATTTAAACTCAGACGTTTCACAATATCTACACGATCAGCTACTCTTTTAATAAATATCAACGTTGCCTAATTTACAAAAAGCATTTTGCAGATTTTCATAATTTTTGTCAGTACTACCGAATTATAAAATCTAAAAATTCTTCCGAGAATTTCAAAACTTTCCATCCAAATACTTCCTTAATTTTTCAATTCCTACTATTAGCTTACAATATCTATATATTTATTTATTTTTTTATATATTTACTTATTTATCTTGGTAGAAATTTCAATCGTTAATAAAATACATTTTAAAGCGCTCAATTTATGCTGAAATTGTATATACATGATTATTTTGGATAGTAATACAATAATTTACTCATAATTAATAAAAAAACAATTGATTAAGAGGACGTGGTACCCTAAAAATCACAAACCTATCGTTTTTTTATTTTCATTTAATCTTATTCTTTGCATTATTACCTTTCGATTGATATATCACTTGTGCTTGTCGGAAAGTTAGAAGTTGAATAAAATTTCATTTGAAAACAAATTAGGCAATTCAGCCACACCCCCTTTTTAGAAAAAAAAGCTAAAAAATGCGTTATGATAAAAAAATCTATTTTATAATAGAAATAATAACTATAAAAAAGAATGTGTAGTATTAAAAGCAGACTATTTCCGAGGCAAGACAATAATGCAATTTTTCTTCCTTGTGAAATGTGTGCATGTAAACTTTTTAAATTAAGGCATTTTATATTAATAATTTTATAATTTCAGTTCTTATTCCTGATATATTTTTCATACAAATGTAATACTTTAATATTATAAGAAGAAAAACAGCTAAAATTTCTGTCGTGACAGAAAAAAAAAAATTTTTAAGTTTTTCTTGAGTTTTCTTGTGCAATTAGTACTCTCTAAAAGTTGATCATTTATAAAAATGTGTGGGTTGAAAAAATATGAAAATGCAATTATTTTAAAGAAAAATGTATATGTAATATCTTAAAGTGGGATTTTAAGTTTAATTAAGCTTATAATAATTATTTTTTCAGAATTATAAACTTTAAAGTGGTTTTTCTCAGTTTGTGTTTTTCGAAACCTTAGTGCATTCAAAATGCTACTCCTTCGGCAATTATTTACCAATCACTTTCATTTTTTTCCTACGTGTTAAAAATAAAGCCTGTAATAAAATTAGGAATCCGTTTTCTATAAACTGAATACTTTTTTTAAAAAAAAAAAAATGTAAGACATGTTGGCTCTTTCGTTGATTTTTAGCCTGTATATCAACATTTTATTTTTTTCTCGAAAACGAATGAAGTTATTCTAAAATCGATCCCTAAAGTTGTTAAGAACATCCATAAGAATATTATAAAAAAATTTCAGGTCAAAAAATTAATTTTTACAAAAAAGTAGGATTTTAAAATTTTCCCAATTTTCTTCAAAAAATTAAAATTTTTAAAAGTGTGTGAATAATATATGAAAATTTTCATCTGGTAACATTTTCTTGAATAGAAAAATTGTATAAAATGCTAAAATATAATTTTTAAATACGTAAATAAAGAAGTTTGCTCAAAGGATGTCAAGTCCTCTTAATACTAATTATTCAAAGAATTACAAATACAGCCATGTTGTCAACATTTTTTACCATTTTCGCGACTTGGGTTAAAACTTGAAAAGGTTTTTTTTTTTGTCACGTTTAAAAGCATTCAGTTGAAATGAAATTTTATATACACGATTGTTTTGGATGACAACACATTACTTTAATGATATTTAATACAAATAATTTACCACTTAATGTTGTGGTTCTGTCCTATGTATATGCATATTCATATTAATTGGAACTATTTAATTAAAAGTAGTTAAAATAAAAATTTTCTTTTTTGTTCATTAAGTAGGAATTAACTTAATGTTTTTATATATTACTTGTGTTTTGTGTAAAGATAATTATGACACAAAACATCAAAATCAATTCAAAATGGAGATAGAAACAATATTTTTACTCTAATTGGAAAAGTATTTTTTGGAGGTTTTGCTGTTAATTAAATATATAACTAAGTACTACCAGCTGAGCAAATGTAGGGCATATTTTCATTCTTTGTTGAAATATAAGGACGTTATATACCTCCATATAATATTAAAAAATAATAATATGCATTTTTCTAACTCATAAGAGGTTTTGTACAGTTCAATACCAAATCAGATGTTGTTATCACTTGGCAGCAGTTTAAAAGTACAAGAATCATCACCAGTAACTAACATGCTATTTCAAGAGTTGAGTTGCGAGTTCAGTCAGTCTATAATGCCAAGCGAGTGCTATTGGTGACAGAAATCGTATTTTTGAGCCAAAGTGACGAAGACGACACTTAGCTGATACCAACTGTCCTAATTTCCACAACACACTGATGTAAGGAAGTTTGACCCTCAAAAAATTTAACGTGCATCGGCCATTTCTTGACAGCGGGTATCCACCGCTACTAAGCTCGTACTCATGGCACCCAGCCATAACTCCGTGACATTAACCCCCAGACAATCGCAACTACCATGCTATTTTCAAGAGCGATGTTAATGAAATAAGTTTCCTCTCATCCAATTCAAAAGGAAATTAACCCGGGAGAATTCACCCATTCGATACTAACGTTAGTGCGTATTCGGAGTGACATAGTCTCCCCAACCCATTTTTATAACTATTTTTATTATACAAAATAAAATGCAGTGAATACTATAATTAAGAGAGAAGAATTATACTAACCTATACTTTTAAGAACATTTCAATATTTTTTCGATAATCTAGTCAAACTGAACTAAAATGTTTTAAATGTGTGTGGCTTTAACAAAAAATACAAATCACATAAACGTTTTCCTAACATTACAGAAATTATATAAGGTCAAACTTCCATATATTGTTCAAGTTCATGTAGATTAACTGTACTTGGATGATCGACAAATAGCCTGTTGAATCTTTTCTTGCATGTGTATTTTGGCCAAGGAGCTGAGTTTCTTGCGGTGAATTTGCGGATTCATATTTTTTTGATGGACTTCTTATGGTAGAATTTGTAAAATTTTCCTTTCGACACAAACGTATCATGTTTATCCTTTTTCTCAAATTTGATTTCGCTAACATGTTTACTATCCATTATTTCATCAGGTCCATCCCTTGCTTGATTAATTTGCTTTTCCAAAATTACAACTTCATCCAAAATGGATTCCCAGATGCTCGTTTCGTTTATATATATATGTTAATTTACACAGTACGAAACAGTAATCAAAACCACGTGGGGAACTTAATCAGCCTATGTAATTAAGATTGCTACTCCCAAAAATTAAGGTGATATGCGTCAAAGATAATTTATGTTTTCCGGGAAGACTGCCATATAGAGGAATACTGGCAACACATGATATTGACAACAAACAGTTTTCCTAGAATTAAAGTTTGCGTGAGCCTAGGGTGAATTTATGCCACGCGCATCCTTTCTCCAATAGTTAAAATTTTGTTTACTTAGAACTTTATTAAAGAACAAGTCTATTGTTATATTTATTTTGTTCTTATTATTTAGTGTATAATTACAATAAAATCTAAAATTTATAACGTTCTATGGTAATGTAATTATAAAATAGTTTTGAAGAAACTGATTTTTTAGAGTATCGGATATGTGTGTGGGACCACTCCACTTATAAATATATATATATACAATCATGTCCATAACTTAAGAATAATTCAGAATCGCACAGAAATTGAACTCTAAAAAAAATTTTCACCTGTAGAATTATCACACGCATCTTGAAGAAGAATATGCAAATAACAGGAAACTGCCAGATGGCACGGAAAGTACGTCACAATGAAAAGAGCTAAAGAGAGGGGTACATAAGGAATGGTGGCAAAGAAGTAAAATTGTTCACACGCGCTTTAAAAGCCTTTCAGGGCAATAACCGCATAATTATGGCACACAGGAAGCATTTGGATGATTTTTTAGGTAGGAAAATTATAGGATGACTGGAATGTGGACGTAACAAGCTGGAAGTATCCGAGGAACTTTGAATCGCCCAAAGTGTCATCTGCAGGCTTTGGTAACAATTCCAAGATGATGGTAATGTGAGTAGATGTTACAGCACAGGTCACCCCAAAGTTACAACGCCGAATGAGGAACAATATATGGCAGTTACTGCCAAAAGAAACATACGGAGAACAGAATCAGAGATGTCTCGTCAGCTCTCTTCAGATACCGATACTACAGTTTCAAGGCAGACCGTGTACAGACGATTAGGGCACATTGATCTATATGATCGTATGCCTGTCAGATGTGTTCCACTTACCGCAACTCACTGTCGCCTGCGATTAACCTGGAGTAGAGAACATGCATTATTGACACCACAACAGTGGTCTTGTGTGATGTTTTCCGACGAGTCCAGGTTTAGCTTGCAGTCTGGTTTTCGCCGGACTTTAATATGGAGAGAGCCAAGTACCCGTTACCATCAAGAGAACACCATTAACGACACAGTTACGGTGGGGCAGGATGGCTCGTTTGGGGAGGAATTATTCTTGGTACCAGAACTGACCTGCATGTTCAGAGTGTAACGAGGACAGGCCACATCTATCGGGATGTCATTCTGGAAAAACATGTACGTTTTTGTTTCGGGGCGCGATGGGTGCTGAATTTCTGTTTATGGATGACAACGCCCGTCCTCACCGTGCAAACATTGTAGACGAATGCCTTCATCCGGAGGATATCCCCTGTATGGATTGGCCAGAATACTCACCGGACTTGAATCCAATAGAGCATGTGTGGGATATGCTTGGCCGACGAAGTGCAGCTCGTGTACCCCCTCCCACCGGTCTACCGGAACATCGGAGGGCATTGCTTGATGAGTGGTGTAATATTCCTCAAGATCAGATTGATAATTTGTTACTCAGCATGCCTAGGCGTTGTAAGGCCTGTATTGCATCGTCCGGGAGACATACTCCGTATTAACCATTATGCTAACCATATTATACTGTTTTTAAATAGGTTCTTTTTTCGAAAATTGCTCCAGGGAGTAAAAATCGAAATTTTTATTAATTATGTCAAACATAAAGCATCTTTTTTGCTCTTTTCCTTTTGTTTAATGAATAGACTTTACAAATAAGTTAAATTTGTTTTGCTTCTGTCTCTTTCTTTGCCTGAACTTCATTACCCATAATTTATGGACATCAGTGTAGAATAAATAAATATTTAGAATAAATAAAATAGGGTTTTTTTTTCTTATTTTGCTCAAATGCAACGAATTGTCTTGCGTTAGTTTTAAAACTTCACTCAACTTGCAAAACTGCTCTAAAAGAATTACTATTGTGGTTGGCTCAAATCCACTTCAATTCGTCATTTCTAGATTCAAACTCCCTATCATTCAAAATGAGCACAGTTACAATGCATCAAACAGTTAATAATACACAATAACGAAAGGTTTTCACGCGTGGCTATTGGCACCATGCATTCTTCATCTAACTGCTAGGCTGACTAGTTAAGTGTTACCACGGTTAAAAGTATATTAACGAATGTTCGGTGCAGTATAGCCAAACATGGCTCTAGCGCCAAACAATCAACACTCACTCTCTCACGCACGGCCAAAAGAGTGCACACTATTGTCAATGAAGCGATTTTTTTAAAGCGAGTTAATAAAAAAAACATGGTAACCTTAGGGCCCCTCTATGACCACAGAGACACGAAATTAAATACAAAGACGCAACTCGATCCGTGCTATCAATAGGTGTTCTCAGTTCGTGTAAATTCGTGTAAGTTCCGGAGATTCCTGTCGAAGTCTGTGCCTAACTCTTCAGGGGCTTGGGGACTAAATGGTTTTCTTCCACATTTTCATGCATTGTCATCCACTACTGAGCAGTGGTCCAAATTTCAAGTATCTAGCTCATCGGGAAGTTGATTTAAAATCAATAACAAAATTCCACCCGGACAAACATGCACGCCTTTTCGGGGGCCCAAATTCGTGAATAGAACTTTTTTTACATTTTCCTGCATTTTCCTCCACTTCTGAGCTATGGTCCAAATTTCAAGTATCTAGCTCATCGGGCAGATAGCTTAAAATCAATTACAACGTTCCACCAAGTAAAAGAAGAAAGCGAATTAATAAAAACATGTTAATAAGAAAAGAGTGTATTTTCAAGAAATTTTGGTTGATATACGAAGCGGAAAACGAAAGTTCAAATCGCCTGATCCGTGTGGAGGGATAGATGGGGTAGTTAGTTATTATTTACGAGCGTATCAAAAAGCAAGAAACATTACAAATTAAAAACATGTTGAAGTTAAATTTTAAATTAATGTGACACACACACACACACACACATATATATATATATATATATATATATATATATATATATATATATATATATATATATATATATATACCAGGAGGGCAAAAAGTCCGTACAAGCTTTAAAAAATTATAAAACCCTCGTAAATTAAACAAAGTAAAAAACGGTTGGCAGGTTTAGCATCGATAAGTTACAGAATTTAAATAAGTTAAAAAAATATAAAAAACACAGCCAATAGGTGGCGTTTCGTACATAAGTAAACAGACAACACAAATCATGTTAGAAAATTCTTTATTCTTGCAGTATATGTTCCACACATGTCCACCACCACACGGGATAACATATTACAGGCGTGTCACAAATCCAACAACGGAAGAGTGCAGAATGTCCGGCTGTATATATGACAACTCTCGACTTATTACATGTTGCGGATGGACGGGATCGATACACATGGCACTTTAAATATCCTCACTGCCAAAAGTCTGCTGTTGTCAGATGTGGAGATCAAGGAGACGATGGAAATTTGCAACGTTTGCTAATGACACTTTCTTCCCCAATCGTCTGTATCAAGACTTCGTTGACTGTAGTAGCAGAGTGACTTGTTGTTCTATCTTGTATAAATGTTACAATAGAAAGAATATCTTTTTCATGCAACATGGAACATCCTTTTCACACAAAAGCGTTAAATAACTTTGGGCATTTACTGTCTCCGTGTTCCACCCATTTAATGGACACCGTGTTTCGAAGTATAGGGGTGCTATTAGGAAGGAACCTGTGAGCCCACACCACACTGTTTCATTCAGAAAATTCTGTGGTTTCAATGCGTGTGTGCACTCTTGGATTTGACGTCACCCAGATGTGACAGTTTTCGCCATGGAGGGAAAAGTGAGTATCATATTTCTACAAAATGTTAAAAACCCAAGAGGAATCTTGTTGAATTTTGGAGGCAGCCCACCTCGAAAATACTTCTCTCTCTACGGTATTTGAAGGTAAAAGTTCATGGCAAGACTATAATTTGTAAGGATACTGATTCAGATTTCCATGAAGAATGTGCGTATCTAGGATGGTGGTAACTGTAAAGCGTTTGCCAACTCCCCGAGCACTGCTAGTCCCTGCAGCGGATTCTGAAGCTAATATTTCCATCTCAGCTGCAGCACTTGCAGAACGTTTCTGCCTTAGACTTTGTGAAGATCCCCTTGGATCTCACTTTAAGAACGAGAATGATTTAGAGTCAAAAAAGAACCAGTAGCTATTTTAATGAATAACTTTCTTTATTTGGTTATCTTTCCCAAATAGAATCAAAGACTTTTAATAACAAATAATTCAAATTAGCTATATGAGGTTTAAAAGGGACTTTCCTTTAAATTAACTTAAATATTTAATGATCCAATTAATTAACAATTAGAATATCGATCATGCAGAGATTACCGCGATAAGAGATCCAAGAATTATATTCGATAATATTTCTATTGAACATTTAACTTTAATCTCACTCCTAATATAAAGCTTTAATGAAACTTTAATTATAAATCAATATTTACCACACTGCAGCTCAGCTCTTCCTGAGATTTATCCACCTAGAAATCTTCAATAATAAATCTCTAACTTCACTATTATACCTTTCTGCTTCAATCTCTCTCTCCTACTGCTTTTTATTTTACTATTCCGTTTGACTTAAATACTTTATCTAATCTGCATAACAAGGAGTCCTGCCCTCTTTTTGAAGCTGATTGGAAATAGATAGGGGAATTAAATTTCCCTAAAAAAGACGACTCAGAAGGTTAGTGATAAAGTTCCGTATATGTTTGTCACAACTTCGTCGTCCGGATCTTCCACGATTCTCGAGCAATCCAGTTTCTTCAAATCTCTGAACAAGCTTTATGAGGCCTGAAACTATCAAAGTCCCATTTCCAGTCCTCACATCTTTTTGAAGTATGAATTTTTGCAGTGCAATAGTGGCTGATTCCTCGTTTATGTAAAAGAGCTTCACCAACAAAGCTTTGTCTTTCTCACTCAGCAGTCTTGTTCACTTAATTGACATAAAATAGAGAACAGAACCTGGATCTCGAACATCTGTATTTATAATCGTCTGTCTCATTTGCATATTTCCAATTAAGTCGTTTGTACCAGCGACATCTATCAGCTATTTTTGAGTTATTTTTTTTTTCTTTTCTGAAAACATCCCGTGACTTATCAATGCTACACGAGTACAAACCGTTTTTATTTGTTTAATTTTCTCTGTTTTATAAATTTTTAAAGTTTATGCAATTTTTTTGCACACCGGTATATATGCAAACACTTTGTATTAAAGACGTAGGATGTTAAAATCCTATTTCATAACAACATCATTATTAAAAATTTACATGCTTTATTTTTTTCACAAGTATTGCTACAGACACAGAAATATTTATATTTTCATTGATTATCAAACCGCATTTCATCATTTTGCTCTTATCTTCAAATGGTATTGTGTTGATTCTGCCATATGTTTTCATTTATGGTATAGTTTCTTGTTATTTAATTTAAAAATCCCCATTTACTCCAGATACCAGTTTTAACAGTATATATCTAGAGTTTAAATAAGACATCAATCAATCTTAAAGTTGTTTTTTGAAGATCTATAGCTTAACAAAAACAAATTCGCTGAAAAAACTCGATTTTCATACTTTTTTTAATCATTGCTAACAATAATGCAGAATAGGGATTATTTGTTAATTATGTTCAAAGTATAATTACTGTACTTATCATTTTCAAAATAATGTTATATTTAATGCATAAATTCCATTACTTTTTTGAAGTTTAAACCCTTTGAATTTATTCTGTAATTTTTAATAGAACTGTATGTAAAACACAACAATTAAACATTAATCATTATTTTTTAACATCACAATTTTATCCAAATAAAAGTTTGAACTTGACTATTTTGATTAATATGCAGGCTAAATAAATATCATTTATTTGCAAAATAATGCCAGGGGGCGTGGTAGGAACATTACACTTTTAGAGCATTGCTATGAAGCCCTCGGAATAAAAAGGAACACAGATTTCACACCTGACCAGATAGATGCGAAACTTACAACCTCTACCAGTGCCCATATTTCAGCAATGTCCATCTCATGGGGATTCAATCAAGTTGGTTTGCATGCACAGACGCCTGTTCGTTGCATCCCACTTCAAGCACGCCATCGTTGAGAGATATTACGCTGGTGTATAGATAATGTTGTTTGGTATCCAAAAAGTTGGTCTAGAGGGAAGCTCTCCGACCAATCTCGTTTCAATGTGAGAAGTAATTATGACCACTAATTACAGTGGAGAGATCGTGGAACACGTTTTGAACAAAATTTTGTTTGTGAACGTGATCGGTCCGGCTCAGGAGTGATGGTGTGGGCATGCATCCTGTAAAGTGACAGAACACCGTTTTACATCTTTGAATGAGGAAAAGTTACTTCGCAACACTAATGCAGAGAGATTATTTTGGATCAAGTTGGTATTTTTGTGTGCGGGGAGGGTGCTGAAGACCCAGACTTTCGGTTTATGGACGTAAAAAATGTTATCCTTATGCTATGGCGTGTTTACTCTCCCGATCTAATTTTTTTAATTATGTCCGGGATAGTCTTGGCAGACGTGTTACAAAAAGAAGCATTTCTCCTTGTACAGTGCAATAGACCAAAACCTCCTTGAGAGATGTAGGACAATATCCCTAAGGACTTCTCGATAGATTAGTGAAGAACTTGGAGAACAGACGTAAAATGTGCATTAGGGTCCGTGGTCAATACACATTTTACTAAGGTACGTATGTCTGGATCATTCTGACCTGAAGATCATTTTTACGGCAGTTTGAAAATTCTCCAAGGAGCATCTGTTTCTCTTTTTTTCTTTTTAAGTTTTTAATCCTTCGATGTGGTGATCTCTGTACATTTGTGTACTATAATAACTGCACACTGCTCCTAATGACTGCGTGTTTAGTTTCATTTCTTCAATCATTGTCTATTATTAATTATTCCTTAGTTTTTTCCTAAACAATGGTCAAACCATGAAATTCTGTCTTACAAGGAATTAAAGTGGTATCTCGTGAAGTGGCATCTACATTACTTGATGCAATGACTCCTTACCATACTATGAAGTAATTATACAATACTGTAAATAACACATGATCTGCAATTAATGCATCCTAATCTGTTATATGTTAAATGTAATGTGCCTTTACGAAATGCACATAAGCGTAATTTTAAATTGTTATTTCAGCACGTAAATCACACAATTTTTGCCCTTCTTTCTTTTCTACAAAATGCGTACAACTACGAATCGATGGATGGGGATTTCTTACAGCATGCTACAACTAAGCAAAAAGAAAAGGTAAAAAATAACTTTAACAAAGATATTTTATCGAAAATAATAAGATAACTATTTATAATGTCAATTATATTTCTAGATAACATTTTACATAGCTCACATAATTTATGCATTAATTATATTTATGCATAAGCCGTCATTATGTGGCTGTGAATGTTATCTAAATATCTTACCCGTAAAAAGATTAAATACATATTTGAAGAAATGTACTATGAAAAATTTTTATCATGTACTTAAGAAACTTTACTAACAAAGCTATTTTGCATCTTTTTTTTTTAATGTCGAATAATATTGAATGTAAAGAATATATCTGTAGAGATTATCAGAAAAGTGTTATTGCAAGAACTTTTCATAATTTTATCCGTTTCTTAGATTCATATATATATTTAATACAAATACTCTTAATTCAAAAGTCCTACGATTTTATAAATTAAATGACTTAATCGCGGTAGCTGATTTTACATGTTTGTTAATTCGTAGCGAATGTGGTCGAGTAGCAATTCAAGACTTTTATCATTAAAACTCGCCGAGTACTGAAGCTGGTGTCGATTTAATTTATCGAATTTCAAATTCTTCAAGTTGACGTGGGATGGAACTTTAGAGAGAAAGGTACCAGATCCTTCTCATTGTCCCTTCACCGAAGTTCAAAATTAATAGTTATGTTGCACACAGAATTCAAAAGTAGTTTTCTTTAATAAAAGTCTAATCAAATCTATACATTACGCTCCAGCGATTATAATTGTTCTGAATTAGGAGAACCACAATACTTCCCTAAAATTAATCCACAGCAATAAACATTACCATGTCATTTGTATTTTTGAAAGGTGGATATCCCTCCCAACTAATGATATTTAGAGAAGTCAGTTACTATATTTTAGTAGCGGGAGGATTACTTTTTTTTTCTAGTAGGTACTTTTTTCATTTACTTTACCAAAAATTTTAATCTTTCATTATTTTCTGAATTTTACAACGCATGAAATTTAAAGAAATTACCTATATGTTAAGCGTTTAGTCATCAGTGTAAATCAATTTGCAAAACAGTATTTGGTAAGTACGCAAAACAGGATATTTTCCCTTACTTTCTAATCATTTAAATCACAAATAAGTAAAAAAAAAACTTAAATAAATCATTAAACTGATTTAACGCATTATTCTCCGTCCCAGATGAATTCTTTAGATCTAATACTTTCTAAGGTTACCTCACATCGCTGGGTTAAATATCGGCTTGAGACAAATAGATAAACACGATAGAACCCCAGGGGGATCCTATGAATTTACATGTGTTGATTTAGTTCCAGCGTCGAGTCTGAAATTGAATAACAAGATTTGCCTCTAACTCCTCCACTCTTCAAACGGAATACGGATTACCTCAGCATATGGTGAAAGATTTCGCACTCCCTTCAATTTGTTCTTCTTGTTATCTCATATAATACACTTCAAATAATTCTTAAGAGATTTCATATTCAACTATATAAATTAGTCTTAATCGTTCCTGTATTTTCATTCAAGGTATTCATCTAATAATGATTTTAACAATATATTGATATTGATTCAAAATATTTAAAACAGGTTATTTTGAATGTATTTGAAGATATTCCTGATTACCAGGGATTGTCTTGTAATACGAGGGCTATAATAGAATCTTATTGGATTTAATTCTCACATTTAATGAAAAGTTCTTCTAAATAAAAATCAACATCATCATGATAATAACAAATCATCATGATAATAAAATTCTATTTGCAATTCTTCGTAAATTAGTAAAAATTGTGCATCGAATCACATCTTTCGAAATCACAAATAAACAATTTTCAGTATTTTACCCAGAAACCTAAGTTCAGTCATTTATATTTTACGGATTATTTTACATGTAACGCTTTTTTGAATATCAAGCACTAATTTTTGAAACTGGGATGTTATTAGAAATAACGTTAATTTTAACTTAATTGAAATTTATTTTGAAACATTTACCGCCCCACCATCAATAATTATGCATTTATTTAAGATTACATTTTACAGGAAAATAAAGTCTGAAATATTTTTTATTACCACATTCAAATTGTTACTAATATTTCATTTAACTCACAGCCTGCACTCTTTTTTTTAAAAAAAAATATTTTTTTTTATGTCAAAATATGTATACAGGTACGTAGGGTACGTAAGTACCTTCAACTTAAAAGTACTTGCGAATGAAAAGAACAACTATGCAAGTGAGGTCATGGTATTATAAAAAAGGTGACTATGTCCTACCCAATTCAATCGACAACATAGCCCTAATGGAGAAATATGGCCTATAGACATTGCAAATCGAAAATGAAAATATATAGAGCTCATTTTCCGGTAAGAACATTTTAGTGCATCAATTATTATGAAGCAGCCTGCAGTTCACATGAATAAGATAAAGTTGTCAATTGGTTATCTAAGAATGATCAGAAATTTGTCTAACTAGTAATTTTTATTCATTATTGTCTGGTCGGATGATGTACTACCTACTAGATTATTGAAACAATACGTAGCCCGCAATATAAATTATAATTATAAAAAGACCTTGTAGAACCTTACAATCAGTCACGAAGTGCACTGACCAATTAACGTGAGATGCAGTATTTGGAAGGAACGCATACTGCGATCTGAGTTCTACGAAGGTTCTTTAAAATAACCAAGATATATGTAACCATTACCAAATATCATACCTGAATCTCTAAATGATATTCCCCTGTCCACATTACAGTCCTTGCGGTGCTACCACTAATGTGCCTCTAAGCAGCAAGCAGCTGAAATCCGAAACTTTCTCACATATTGTTTTGGACAACAAATTATCGGGTATGGAGTAAGTGCTGAATGACCTCCCCGATCGCTGAATCTTAAGCCATCGGATACCTTACTGTGGCATTACATAAATGACCAGGTTTATGCAGACTCAGATACAAGTCTGCTGGATCCACGTCTCCTTATAAAAAATATTTTCAACGGTGCAACATCTTCCCCGTAGTGGAATGTACCGGCAGAACTGTTCTCACGAATACAAATGAATATCATGAGCAACGAAGAACACGTTTAAGATACTTGACATTAGATTCTTATCAATGTAGGACGGATTGATTTGTGGAAGTCTTTTTTTTTCTTTTTTGAGTAATGTCATCAAGTTGTATTGATATAAGTACGTATTTTATCTATTAAATGTGCGTATTCCATCATATTTATGACTATTCCTTTCAAACATTTACAGAAAAGGAAGTGCATTGATTTCGGAAGTTTTATTGTATGCAGGTGACAATTTGTCTATCCATGTCAATTTGTAGTAATTAAATCATGCTTTGAAACCTTCTAGCTGAAAGATTTGCTCTATCTCTATTGGTTTTCGATTTGTAATGCATATCTCCCAAATTTCGCAACGAGGGGCATCTCTAATGTTTGTATTAGTTCGGGAATAGTCCTTTACTAACCATGGACATCGCATAGCTGTAGCTCTCTTCGTTTGAAAATATTCATAGCTTAAAGGGACTATCCTATGCATCTTGTGTATACAGCTTTAAGCTTATATAATACACATTTCCAAACTTTCATAAATCTGAGCTATAGCAAAGGTAAATTAATGATCCTTCCTTGGCTTTCTATAAAATATTAGCCATATGTCTACTAGAAATTATATACATTTTCACACATTTTTTAAATCTAAAATATTCCTTAAAAATCTTAATAAATGTTTTAATGTTGATATATACATATATATATATAATAGTTTTAATATTTCCATTATTATTTATGGTAAAATTTGAATCAATTTTACAAAGCATAAATAACTATTAATTTAACACTAGAACGTCCAGGTTTTGATTACTCTTAAAAGACCACCAGTGTCATTTAGACACTGCAGTGTAAAATATATAATGCAATTGTTTTAACTAATTAATTATTGGACTAATGTTCAGTAGAGTTTAGTTTTAAGACTTTTTAACATTATTTAATGTAATTATCATATATTATGACCCTTTATATCATAAGAAACTGACTTAGACATTATGTTTCACGAAGCTTGTTGGACTACTGCTTTGTCGCAAAACATTTCGAGTCGCAAATCTGCCAGGAACATTACTATTATACGGTATCCATTCTGGGGCCATTCCTAACGACATATATATCAGGATTTACTGGAATATTATCAATCAAATTTTCTTCAGATTCCTTGCAGTCACTTTTATTCATTCTAATGTCGGCATCGAATTCGAAATTATAGCCAATTCATTCTCAGAAAGCTATCGCAAAAATTTAGCAATTTCATCAGGAATTACACCTTTTCTAACCGTGATCATTTCACGGTGTCTGCTCAAAACTAGGCTCGAAAATCGAATAAATTTTTAAGAGCAGATAAATAAACAATTATATAACAAAAAACATAGACAAAACAATTTTAGTATAATTGATTCATTTCCATTGTGACCCAAATAATACTGTATTCAAGGTAAACAAAAATGTGCAAAAAAACCTTTGAGGTTTGTTTTACTAATAGCATCTACTTAATATATTATATTTTATTGAACGACAGCTTTTTTATAATAATAAATATCCTTGGTGTCGAAATAACACTAATGGACGATCTAGGTAAACTTAGTTGTAAAATCGCTCCTAACTGAACTAGCACCACAAATCATTTTCTGTGTAATGCCAAAGGAAAAAGATTAAAAGCCACAAAATATTTTCAGATACTTTGCAAAATTGTGGAAAGGAGAACAAAGTAAACAGGCTCCGGTGTCAATTGACACCGACAGACGTTATATTGTTAAACCTTTTTACTGAAATGAGTACATGTACAGTCATGGGATAAAAAAAATTAGTGCACAAACAGAAGTCGTCAAAATGGAACGAA
The DNA here is from genome assembly GCA_019973935.1 of Trichonephila clavipes. NCBI lineage: Eukaryota > Metazoa > Arthropoda > Arachnida > Araneae > Nephilidae > Trichonephila > Trichonephila clavipes. The sequence goes on along the minus strand of BMAU01018373.1, from coordinate 925,822 downwards.
ATTTTACATATGTAATGTATACTTTGAAATAAGTAAATAATCAGAAAATCAAAGAAAGCGAAAATTTATTTCAGAGCAAAAGGTAAAAGAATTGAGAATTTAATACCCTGCTGAACCCCTTCTAGCGCGAATGTACGATGCGATACGATCGGGCATTGAGACATATATGTTCTGTACCATATATTGAGACATTTCATTACATATGTGCTGTAACCTTGCCTCTAGTTCGTCCAAACTCGTGGGTTGACTGACTCGCCGTTCTTAATTATCCCAGATATGCTCGACTGGAGACAAATATGGAGATCGAACACGTCAAGGAAGGGTAGTAACAGAGCGAATACAGTCTTATTACACCTTTGCCGTGTGAGGCCATGCAAGGACTTGTTGAAAAATGGCTCCTGGGAGCCATTGCATGAGTGTCAACGCATGTGGTTGCAGGATGTCATGGACATACTAATGGGCTGTCATGGTGCCACGGATCAGTACTAGGGGTAACCGTGTATTGTAGGCATTGGCACCCAATACCATCACACCAACTGTTGGAGTGGTTTGTGGCTGTAAAGCAAAGACAGGATTGAGGCGTTCACCACGGGATCTCCACACACAAACACAAATGTCATCACTGCTGGGATTGAATCTAGATTCCAAGCTAAAGACGACCGCTCAATCCATTCCATTCCGCTGCAGCCCAGTTTCCTCGTGCGTGGAGCCACTCCAAACGGAGAAGTCTATATGTGGGTGTCAAGTGCAGAACACGTAATGGGCGCCGCGATCCAAAGTGTCTTTCAGCCAGGCGCCTTCGTATGGTTCGAGAAGACACAACGGCCCCTAGTGAATGTGCTACCTGTGCCTGGATGATGACCGATGAAGTAGTGGGTGGTGCGTGTGCATTTCTTACGATATGATGGTCTTCTTGACGACTGGTCTGAAGAGGGTGTCCTGAGTCTGGTCTTCGTGTAAATGATATCTCTCAGACTCAGTGGTTCCAACACCTCCTCACAACACAGTAAGAGCAGTCTTATTGATGAGCTAATCACCTAGCTGACCACCCAGCTTCTATCATGCCGATGATTCTCCCCTCTCAAACTGCGACTGCTGCTCCGATTGTCTTCGAAAACAGCATAATGGGCATGCCTACATCAGCTCTTTCTTTCATCAGCTCTTTGTAAACGGTTCAGCACACTGAAACAAGCTTTGATTACCTGTTTTATACTCCATAGATAATGCCGTTAAACTCCCTATACTGGCTATACATAATGCGCAATCACGCTGCACTTCTAATCATTTGCATATCTGCCCGACATGTATTTTAATGCCGAGTTTAGTTAGATCCCGACAATTATTTCTTGGTGCACTAATTTTTTTGTGCATGAGTGTACATTACGTAGGATATAAATGAGGATATTTACAGTTTTGAATAAACTTATTTAGCTAAAATTATGTTGCCAGATTCAAAGTGAATAAGCAAACATGATACAAATATTACATAATATCAAACGAAAATGTTGAACTTATTACGAGTGTAAGCAAACTAATAAAACAAAGAAATTTGATCTAAATGCTAGAAAAGACTTTTTAAGGAAATATTTGATAAAGAAGGCTTGCTTGTTCTGGACCCGTGCAACAGGCAGCCTCCTTTGTGATATTAAGATAGATAGACTAATAAAATAAAATAAAATAAATAACCCCTATTTGAAGTGAATATTGTTCACTGTTTCATTGATTTTATACTTTGTTTTCACGGAATCCTAATTTCTCTTTAAAATAAAGGTCGCTTTCGCCTTATAACATCAACTATCTGCGAGTGAAAGTTCCGTTAAAATCGGTCCAGCCGTTTCGGAGATTAGCTGGAACAAACAGACAGACATACAAAAAGTGAAACGATTGTTTTTTTATATATAAATACCGTAGATACTTTTAAATGCATTTAATATAAAGCTACTAAGTTTACAAACATACACTTTAATTTTATATATTTGTATAGATGGCTATATAAATTAGTTTTCTAAAACATTCACACACAATTCAGTAACCTAATGTACTAAATTAATAAATATCGCCCAAAAAGAAAGGAATTTTGTGGATTTTAGGCGATTTAATTAAAATGTCCTTCTTTGCAAATATGCACGTGTAAAGGGAGCCGATGCACGCTAAATTCGTCAAGGTCCAAAGCCCTGTCCTTGATGTTGTGTGTTAGTTAGAAGAGGGAGGGAGCAGCTCAGATGTCGTCCTGGAAACTTGAGCGAGGCTCAAAATAATGAGATCCGTCTCCAATAGCCCTCGTGGTACTTTACAGAGAAACGTTAACATAACTCAATTTCAGCCTTACTTGCAAATACGCAGTACGCATTTAGAAACATGAAAGTGGAAATGGTTAAGTTTCATAAAAATATTTAACCAGCATTTACTCGCGAGATTTATAACCAACGCACAGATAAAACACATTGATTCATTTAAGTATTAACTATGTATTAAAATCTTTTTAAATTAACAGTCGAATTAAATCAAAGTGTTTTTTCAATTTTAAATGAGAAATATTTGTTTAAAAATGTTCTAAAATACTATTGCTTAACTTTTCCTGTTGCAACAATCAATTTTTTTTATATACAATTACTTTACTAGTTATTAAAATATTTAGTAAATTATCTATAATTTTAAAAAGAATAATAATTCTTCCAATAACAAATATGAAAAGTCTTATTGGAAGAATATGTTATTTTGCATCCAATTTAATCATAAATTCCTGATGTTGTTGTTGTGGCACGCCCCCATTGGTCAGCAGTGCTAGACCATGTCCATGGCATCGTACACTTTCAAAAAATCCAACACCACCAAGGGATCGTCTGCTAAATCTTGCTTGAAAGACCCTAGGCATTCGAGGATGTGAGCATGTGAGGCCGGCTCAGATGAACAGTTCGTGCACATTTCATAGCTCTTGAATCTTTCGGAAAATTCCATTGTTTTAAAATAGCCACTTCGAAAGCGGGCTACAAGAGTTTGATCCTGTCTAGTAAAACCGTGAGCCAGAGAACCTCCAGGACTAGAACACGAATACCAATGGTGCTCTGGGGGATAATCCAAGCCGTCTTATACTGGTGTTTAGTTCTAGAGAAATTCTCCAGAAAAGGTGAGGGATGCTGACGGCTTTAATACCTCGCAAGCGCCAGCCTTGGCCAAAGTGTCCTCAATCTCATTTCCCTCTAGATCTACGTGAGAGGGAATCCACTGGAGATGAATTTGATGCGATGTGGAAAGTCGTTTTAACTTGATGAGTATTGACACTCCAACATTATCTCTCACACTTTGCCAATTGGACAAGCGCTGTATTGCAGTTCTATTATCAGACAATATCCAAATCTCTCTTCCATTTTGAAGAGATGCAAGAGTATCAATGACCTTATCAATGACTATTAGCTTAATGCGAAAAACTCAGCAATCGTCTGGATTCTTAAGAAATGGTCTTGCGATTTGATGTAAATTCCGTTACCACATCGATAATAATCGTTTCTGCTGCCATCGGTATAAACCTGAACGGCGTCACTTGGTATATTTCCAATTCTCTCTAGACATAGTTACTTTTGATAGGCAGAAATGTTTGTTTGTTTATTCACGTGTACTGGCAATTCTTGATGGAAAATCTCCCCATCAAGATCATCCCCTGGGTCAAGACATTGTGACAGGTGATGACAGCAACAACGGTAAGGTTGAAAGAGACCATTTGGCTGAAGGGACGGTTTTTCCTGAGTCTGGTTATTACACCAAACTTTGAAGTAAGCTGAAGTACGATTTCGAGAATCCAAACTTCTGAGTTTGTTGTAGTATTTTGCTAGACATGCACAGCTCCTAAGGCTAAATGGCTGTAGGATCACCCCGAAAAGTACTATATCTCTGGGACAAGTATTTCTTAGACCAGTGAAGATCCGAGCAGCGCTGAGCTGGATCCTTTCAAGTTTCTGAAGATTTGTAACGGAGGCGCTACAGTATACTGGAACGCCATACTCCAAGATGGGCCTTATTAGGGAGATGCACGTTTTTCTGAGAGTGCCAGCATGTGCTCCCCAATCACGTCCAGAGACATATCTCAAGATGTTGAGCCGTTTCTATATGCCTTCAATACAATATTATCAACATGTTTGCTTCTCAAAATTTCAGGGTCCAATATGAAACCCAAATGTTTTGGATGTTTATCGACGGCCAGTGGTTAATTACACAAAAATATATTAGGGTGGATATTATATAGTGTTTTATTGGATGTAAAGAAGCTAACCCTAGACGTAGTAGGGTTATAAATCAGTTTGTGGTCTAGAGCGAAAATCAGAATATCCTCAAGGACAAGATTAATGTCTCTCTCCAGTTTCGTCAAGTCAGATTCGGACTTCCAACGAACAATAACCTCCGCGAATGCTCCGACGTCACATTTTCTCTTGATAACACTCTCAACGCATGTTATGTAAAGCGAGAACAAAGTTGGGCTTAGAACTGAGCCCTGAGGTACTCCTTGAAGGAACGAAAAACTCCTGAAGAGAGAATCATTACACTTGTAAGGGCGATCCCCCCTTCGGGTGCCCTTCTCCTAGATTAACAGCGTGAGCTAGAGGTGTAGGAATAAATGAAGAACTAGATGCTGCTTTGATCTTAATATGACTTTATTCAGGTCTTAACTTAAAATTTTAACATATTAGATAATAATATGATATATGGGAGAATCTACGGTGGCTAAAAACATAATATAAAATACTGAAATAACGTAACCACTATCAATAATAACCACTATCAATAACTAACTTGCCTAAGCTTAATTCCAATGCGATCGCAGATCCGAATATTTAGATAGTCACTCCTAGCTTTAATGTCCAACGAAGTATCAATCTCTGTCTGATCTTAGTTGAAGTTGTGGTTCTCTGGCGTGCAATGGTATGCACCTTGACCTAAGGGATCTCTGTCACGGTAAGTTCTATTGGCTGTCACTTAACTTCTCAAAACCTCTACACACTTCAAATACGGACAATCATAAAATTCTCCGGATGCCACACGGCTTACTCTAAACTTCTAATACTTAAATACTTCTTAATGTGCATCTCTCCTTCACGCTTTACTTCTTGGGTTGGTTGAAAATGAGTTGTCATTCATTCTGGCCCCAAAGAACACAAAAGGACATGTAAATGAAAAAAAATGCGTGAGTCCGTAAAAAAACTTCACTGTGATAAGTCTGTTTCTCAAGACATCGTAAATCCAGAGGGTAGGGCTTTTCCTCAAATACCAAATATTTTATACAGTTTGATAACCAAAAAAATATTCCACATTCTGTCAGAAGCTTTGGAGAAATCCGGAAAAACCGCCACAGTGTGATTAGTAGGTTTCCTATTGTGAGCATCTCTAATCCTCATAAATGCTTTAAAACATCAATTAATTTATCTAAATTATTACTTAAATTACTATCTGTTGTTTATTTTTCTTACTTAAGTTTCAATATATTTTAAAAATGCATGTTGATAAATTGCATTATATTATAACTTTCATTCAAAATTCTGAAAAGAAAATGATTGCTTTTTGTCATTTTGTTTTCTTCGCGAAAGAATGGTTAAAAATTGTCTTTTTGTATTTTTGAGGATGAAAAGAATGACTTTACAAACTTTACTGACACAAAACTTTACATTTTCAGACATTTAGTTTTTCATTCGTTCTACTATTATTACTACTGAAGTTTGCAATAGGCGTGAGGAATAAAATACCTTATGCAAGGAGACACGTTTGTGTAAATTTCTTTCTCAACCGTGTCAAATATCGTTCGTTAACAACATTCGGCATAAGATTTATTTTTTAAAAAAAATTTCTATAGTTTTTATGTTAATGAACAATTCCTTTTTACACTGAACCTACCAAATCGTTACTATAAACTAATTTTTTTGGCAAAGATTACTTCAAAAATGATCATTTAAAAATACTAATAACTTAAAAAAATATAAATGTTTTTAATTTGATAAATAAATTTAATGCAACAACACTAAATTTAGAAAATTTGGATAAAACTTATCATTAAATTTGAATAAAATTTTTTTCATTCTTATGGAATATTGTGTTATAATATAAATTCATGATGACTACAAATACATTATAAAATCAACTATTTCTGAATAATAAGTACTTGATCTTATAAGTTGTCTATTACTTAATATTACAAAAAAGTTTTTTTCAATAAGAATCAGGGTTAGAATATTGTTACGAATTTTGTATAAATAGTGTAATTAATTTGTATTTGGATGTGTAAAGCAATTATATTACTCCATGTTATATTTCATGTTAAAATTGTAATATTCACAAACAAGCCGTCCCTTACACTATAGTGGCGATTCAAAGAGAATTTGGTGAGTTCTTGGCTAAAGAGCCAAGATGGCATCATTTTTGGCGACCATTTTGGTGCCCATGTTGACGAGCTTTGGACCCTCTGGATTCTTCTAGAAATTAGTGGTTTGTTCTATTAATTTCACGCTCTATGTGTGTGTGTGTGTGTGACGCGTGCTGATTTTTCTGGAAGTTTCTGCCGGGTCTATAAAAAAGCGGTTATAGCTGCAACCAGTCAGTCTGATTTCAACTAGTGATTAGTAAGCATTGTTTTGATAAGCGATTAGCTCGGCTGTGCTTGTGAATAATCCTTTACATATTTGTATTTAAAGCGTAGATAATTGTGTTTGGATGTTGTGGAACGTGTGAAGACCTTCTGGGATTTATTCTGTGAATATTGCTGAGGAATCCTGCCTCTTAAGAATTGGATTTCCGATAACAAATTCGCATTGCTCTTAAAAAAAATATATTATTTTTCTTTGTGACTGTTCTGCATAAAATCCTGGGACCCGGATCTGCGTAACAATATCTATTTTGTATATCAGTTTTTGAAGGGGTATATAAACCATACATTCTTTTTTTTCAAGGAAGTGGATTTTTTAATTAGTGTATTATAAGTATTATTCGTTATGCTTTTTTGTAATTATTAAGGATTAATTAATTCAGCTCGAGACTTTTAATCTACTGGAAAGAAAAATGTTTTCAAAATTACACGTCTGTACATGATACATACACATCTATATGAAATGAAAATGGCTAAAAAAATTGTAAGTATAATTAAAATTCAAAAAAATATATAAGACCATAATTTAAATTAATATGATGTGTTATTGTTACATAATGTAAACATTGTTATGTCATTGAGCACCTTTCTGATGCACAAAAGGCTTATACAATCTATACGGGGTTTTTTTCGGAGTGTACCTGTATGTGCAATAAATTAATCATGGTATTATAATTAATAATTTATTTTGGACCTCTTCAGAAATTAATTCAATTTTATTCACACAGGAAGAAGATAATACCCAAAGGTATAAATCTAGAAAATAGAACAGGTTAAAAATCAAATAAATATTTAAGGCCGAATTCAAATCCATAATCACAATTTTCAATGAGTCAAGTGAAACGAACAGTTCCATATCCAATGATTTATTCCAAATTTGCGAGGCCGCTGAGTTCATTATCATAGACCAGTGTTTTTCACAGTGTGGGATGTGCACCCCTCCCCCCCTGGGAGGGCACCAGCATATCGAAAATTCAAAGATTTTTTGAAAAAAATAAGCGGAAAAAGTAAAATAAAATACTTTCTTCCATAATAAAAAAACACAACAACACTGATATAATTTATGTTTATCATCCGGCGTTTTTCCATCATCAAATAGCTATCTTTGATCCCAAAACCAAATTAAAGAAAAAGCAAACAATTTTTTTTTAATTTACTGTATTTTCTCATTGAGAGATTTTTTTATTACGTATTCTCTTTAAACATAAAATATTACTCGTTAAAAGAAAAAAAAACGAAACCAAGACCCTGAGGAAAATTCTAAGAAGCATAACTGTCCATAAATAAACATAAAAAAACTGTCATATCATAAACATAACTGTCCATATCATCCTCGTCATCACTGTAATTATTATTGAAATACTGTACATTAGTTGTAGAAAGAAAAAGAAGACATACTTCAATTTTCAGCCAAGCAGCATAATACATTTGCTGATCATTTGATTGACCTTCAATCTTACTGGTATGGTTAGTTCTACATTAGCTTCGTCCCATCATTTATGTGTTTGTTTTTCGCTTAGAGAAATTGTAAATAAGAAAGAGTTTTACGATATTTGGAAAATAAATCATTGATTTGAAGGAGTATTTGGCCAAAATTTATTTTTATGAGTGTTCTCAATCATATAAAGCATATTGAAAAACGTCATAATCCTTTTTAGAACATCCGTATTTTTTCTGAATACACTTTTATCCCGGGAGCGGTGGCGCTGGGAATAGGTGATCTCTATTGAAGGAAGTTAAAACTGATCAAGAAAAAGAAGAACCTACTGAAGGAATGCATATTAGTCATGATTGAGAAACGCGATGAACATGAAACGAAAGGAAAATTTTCAAATGCTTCCTAAAAACTCCCTCAACTAAGATGAGAAGCCATAAGTGTACCACAAGGTTCAGGTCGCCTTGTCAAAAAACACAAGAAAGAAATAATTCAACTTGCTATTTGTTGATCACCAAAGGTGTCACGAGTTCAAACCCAGTACCACTAGAGACCCGTCGTGTAGGGGAGAGAAGCACGTTAAATCTGTCGGTAGCTCAAACGTCATCTTGATGGAGTGGTGTGGTAGATAAAAGAGGCCAGCTCACTTGATCATGAAAGCTTATTAAAACTACAATAACTTGAGCAAAATATGACAGTTTTGCCAGCAAATAACATTTTTGTAATATAGGTGAAAAGTGTATCTGATTTGCGTCCTTTACTAAGGTTTTGCACTTTTGAATTATTTTAGTTCAGTTTTATTGGATTTTTTTTCTCAGATCATCAAATGAAATTGAATAGTCCTTGAAAGCCGGTAAGTATACTTTCTCTTAATTAAATTATTCACTGGAATTCCTATTTGTATCGTGTACAGTAAAAATAATTATTAACAAATGATTAGGATGACTGAGTCCCCCGCACTACCATTAGCGTTAGTATCGAGTGCGCGCCTGCTCCCGAGTGAAAACATTTTGAAGTCTTGTTGCTTTAAATATAAAAAGGGACACAATTATTCTTTTCATCGGAATTTTATATTCTTTTTCATTGTTTAATATTAATTCTAAATGCTAATTCTGTGAGTTTTAAAATTACAGTTCTTTTTAACAGTTATTTACAATTACAGCATTTATCTAAAAAAATCATTTTATATTTTGGTATACAATCTCGTGCACGCAGTTTTACTCTCCTTACTATTCAGCTATCATATCATGAATAATATTTTATCTTTTTAAAAAGTGAACTCGTGCGATGATTCGGTGTTTCAGCCAGTATACGTTTAATGTATTAGTACTGAAGAAGGTGTTATTTTATAAATAATTTCTTAATACTAAATGAAGAAGAAGTTCAATAATTATTATAGACTTCCATGGGCTTGTCTTGTAGAGCAAAGTTTTTCAAAGGCAGGTTTAGTTTCAGAAAGTGACACTCTGAGCTATTTTTCTATATTTAGCTGAGATCTATATTTTGTTTTCAAAATATAGATCTATATTTTGTCCTTAGAAAATCCGGTGCAACAAAAGTACAATGTTGAAAATGATAATAGTTTACGAAGGGATTTTGTTTTCACTGCTGAAAATTCATCGCCCACTTCTACCCAAATTTCAAAGAGCGATTTATTACAAAATTACCTTTAAATTTTCACTGGATATGAAATCTATGAAGATTTCTTATCTTCGGAAGTTGAGAGCTCTTCTGGAGTATCTTGAAATAGATCCCTAATCCGCTCGTAACTTGCTACCAAGTTGTCCTCATGAAGAAAATACTTTTTAAAATTCTTTGCAAACATGGCTAAATGATTTTACATGGTTTAAAAAACAACTTTCGTATCTTGTTCTTCAGATTTGTAAGTGTTAACACATAACGGGCAGGGCCTTTTTTTAATTATTTACTACAATAATGGTAAATGCAAAATTTAAGTATTTTTGAGAATATTTCCTGGATTTAATGTTCGGAGACATGCTTGTCTGTGTATTTGTTGATCCTTTTTAGACTAGACTATTTTTCTAATGACATTTGTACTTTGAGAAATTATTACTTAAAAGTAACATATACAAAATTTAATACTTATACAGTTTGTAATTGAGATCGCATTGTAATTTTAGCGTCAAGTTGCATTTTTATTGCAGTAAAAACATTATTGTTGTACAGGGAGAGGGGGCGCAACAAAAATTATGATTGAAAATTGGGTCGCCAGTATTGAAAAGTTGAGAAACACTGTCATAGACTATTTTTGGCGTGCCATGAGTTCAAATTCTAGTGTCTTTGAAGAACAGCAGTGTAGAGGTTCCCTCCGTTAGCAAGGTGTAATAGTTTGGAAAGAGAGCTGTCCCTTCTCCCATGCTGCTTTGTAATGCGAGTTAATAACACTCACTCACTCAAATGTTGCGTTACAGCATTTCTAAATACGGAATGGAAACTTTATAATAATTCATAAAGTTTTCTCGTCGCATAAGAATCCTAGAATTTTACTTCTTTCTTTAGAAATTCTCAATAAACGGGGCATTTCCCAACATTTTCAGCCATATTTGTTACCACGTTTGATTCACTGTCTCTTGTATTCATTCAGCGTTTTTGATTAAGTTATTACTTATATATTCATTATTGGTTAATTTAACATCATCTATATTCTTTCCTGGTTTAATATAATCTTATCGACCACAATAACCTTTCTGCAGATAAATGAACTTCGTATAGACATAAATATTATCGGTTGACGTTATATATAGATTTTCTGGTGTTACTAATGTGACAAGAATAGAAGAAAAATACCAATTTTTTGTAAACACTTATTATATAACTTTAAAAGTTATACGGCATAATGAATTGCAATACAAAGGAAAAATGTATATTTAATTTTTTTAGAAAATATAAATTGGCATTTTTATCATATAAGAAATATTTAACATATATTAATTATTAATAAATATAGCAGTTTAAAAATGTGTATTTATTTTCATTTCAAATTAAGATTTTTGATCACAAATATATTTAAAAAATAATATTTTAAATAACTAGAGAGTTATAATTATTTAGTTTAGTTTTGTTTATTATATTTTCAACTTTTCATTTTATTTGAACTATAAATTTTATTAGCATCTTTAAATGGAGGGAATGGGAAATATTTTAAGTATGAGAATTATTCTTCCAAACTTGATAAAAAATAGTTATAAATTGTTATTCAAATATGGATAAATTCATATTTAGTATTAGTAAAACCAATGTTAATTAAAATATATAATCAGATATTTATCAACTGCTGAGAATTGCTTCTATAATATAAAGCATTTCTTTGCAATTTTCTTTTTAAACTTAATGTATAAAAAGTAATAAAATACTTGTTTTCTCGTAACAGATTTTTAAAATAGAACTTTCCAAATGTCACTTTTTAATTTAAAACATTTAATGAAAATAAATAATAACATGAACAGTAACCAACTTCCAATTAATATTTAATCTGATGTATCATATATGAAGAAACCAATATGATAATAATTCAAACTATAGAAATTCCAAATAAAATCATGTGGATATTTTAAAATGAGTTAATATTTCCTTGGAATTTAAAGAAAGGAATAATGTTTGGTTTCTTATCATTGAAACGTATATGTGGGAAATTGTATCTCAATTAGTATTTGCATCTCGGAGTCTGGCTTCAATTTAATGTATTGGCCTTGCTACAAATAATTTCTCATTTCTTTAATATACACTAAATTTTGCAAAAATCCTGCCTTAACAATCAAAATTCTGTAAAATCATTAAATGCGACAATATATGACGTGACAAAAAATTTTTATTTAAAAGATCTTATGAAATAGCGCATTAATTGCTCAAAATTAGAACGAAAATTTTAGGGCTCTTAAAATTAGTACTGACGCAAATGACTAAAGGTTATTTTTGATATACCAATGCATATTCTGTTATAAAAGTGATTTAAGTCCTTGCCTGGAAAGGTAATAAATACAATAGCTAATATGTGACATTATAGATAACTGATGCGTTTCATATAATTAAAATGACAAATTTGAATTTGCTTATTTCAAATTTCAAATAGAAAATTCTTAAAAATTAAAGGGTTTGAAGCGAAAAAAGTATTGAAGAAATAATTTTAGCTCTATACTTAATTAAATATATAACTAAAAATGAATCAAGTAATTCCCTGTAAAATTAGTCTTCGTTTGTTGGCACAAACACACATGCATATATGTATACATTGCTTAAACCTTATTAATACTAAAAAAATAACCATCTTTCTACTTATTATCTAGATACAATTTTACATAATATCGATTATAAATTGAATTGAATTACTTATGATAAAAGCAAGGCTTTAAATTCTAACATTATTAAAATTAATTTGGTGTAAGTAATATACATATATATATATTATATATATATAACTAACATCCTTATATATTTGCACCAAAGCACTTCTTTAATAAATAAAGATAGAGGTAAGATTAATGATAATAAAAAATTATAAATATATTGTCCGAAACATGAATATTCTATTAATTTTCTTAATACATAATTTGTTATACGTCAGATGTTATTTGTTAAATTACATCCCAATAACTCGTATAAGCGATACATTCTCACAAAAATCACTATTAGCTAACTTGTTCGATTACTATTATTTTTTTTCAAATTTAGAGCATCTTTAAAACATATTATTTTCCATTTTAGTTTTTTTTTCATTTTCTTTTTGTGTTTAATAAAAAAGTACAATACACTGCTTCTTACTTCGAAAGAAAAACGTTCAACATTTTATCCTTACAAGCTATCCAGCTATTATCATGGCTGTGATATTTGTAGTGAGTATGGTAACTCTTAAGTTATATTTTAGTAAGACATAGACTCTAAATTTTCGCAAAACCTTCTCTATTTTGAAACTATCGACTAGGGGGAATTGTTGGTTTGTCACTGGCCTTGCATGCCCAAGGTTTGGTGTGCCATCCATGCCTAAGTTGGTGGATTTCCATGATGAAGAACATCGAAAGGGTCGATATCGTAAGGTTATGGCATGTTTCGGCATATTAAAATTCCCTAGAGTACCTGGCTTTGGCTTAGATGCTCTCTGCAACATTGAAATGTCTTGTACCATTTCAGAAGTTTAGACCTCAAGCGCCTTCTTCTGGGGAGATAACTGGGTGACAAAATGACATTGCGGAGGCTGGTATTCCACCTGTCTGACGTCACTATAAAAAGTGATACCAGCTCCCACACACTGATACTGTGATATCACTGTACTAGGTTTGTAATGGTAAATTCTAATCTGGAATTTAACATTGGTAAAACAATAATAAGTCTTTTATGCTTTTATTAAATATACTACTATCTTGTACTACAAGTTTCAGAATTTTATACTTAAAAAAATGTATGTATATATATATATATATATATATATATATATATATATATATATATATATATACCATGTTTCGATCTAGAATCAGACTTAACATCATATGCCATAAAGAGGCAGAGCGTAAAAAAACCGCCACAGTGAAAAGTAAGTGTTTTACCACTTACGCCAGTGCTTCTCAAACTTTCAATACTGGTGTGTCCCCCCTTTCAATCAATATTTTTATCGCGCCTCCTATACATTAATAATGTATTGAATGCAAAAATAAGTTACTTTGACTCTAAAGCAACGATCTTTATTATAAACCGTACAAATTCGTGACATAAGTATTAAATTTTGTAAATGTTACTTTTAAGCAAAAAAAAAAAGTAATAGGATAATTATTATGTTATTTTTCCTTTCTCTAATTTTTAAATTAGAACATATTGCAAAATGCGGTGGTTGCTTAGAAGACAAAATATAGATATCAGCTAAATATAGAAAAATAACTCAGAAGGTCAATTTCTAATCATAAGCATTCCTTTGAAAAACTTTGCTCTGTAAGAACAATGGAAGTCGCTAATACTTATTAAACTTGTTCTTAATTTAGTATTATTTAATAAGTTATAAAATACTCTGTGCAGCACTGATACATTAAAAGTATACCGGCTGAAGTATCCACTCTTTGTACGAGTTTATTTATAAGAAAATAAAACATTATTGATATAATCACTGAATTGTAAGGAGAGTAAAGCAAAGTGCGCGACAATGTTTACAAAAATGTAAAATAATTTTTTTTTTTCAAAAAATGATTGCTCAAATTATAATTAGTTTTAAGCGAACTGTAATTTTATGCCTCACAGAATTAGCATTTAGAATTTATGTTGAATAATGAAAAATAAAAAAAATTCCAATGAAGAATAATTGTATCATTTTTAATATTTTAAAGCGAAAAGACTTCAACATGTTTTAACCCTGGAGCAGGTACGTACTCGATACTAATGGTCGAGCGAGGTTATTTAGTCACCCCAATCCTTTTTTGATAATTATTTTTATAGTACACAATAAAAATCGTAATTCCAGTGAATAATAAAATTAAGAGAAAATATACTCACACACCTTCTTTCAAGGACACAGAATATATTTCGGGAAAAAAGTTATCACATCGGGAACTCAGACAAAACAAGTACCTTAAGATTGTAAAAAAACGTTTGCTACTCCAAAAAAAGAGGGAGATATGTGAGAAATATATTATAGTTCACATTAAGATTGTCAAACAGGAGGATAGTGTCAGGGTCATTGGTAACAATTAAACAGATTTGCCAGAATTACCGATTTCGTGCACTCTGTGCTCGGCGTGACCGCTCCCGGATTAAAAGTGTGTTTATTACAATATGGATGTTCTAAAAAATATGTAAAATGTTTTTCACTATGCTTTATATGTTTGGATATCTCATTAAAATAAATATTGATTTAGTACTTCCCTAAATGAAAAAAACAAATACATAAGAGCAAGGACGTAACTAACCGTGCATGTAAGTTCGAAGGTCAAACTGCAACAAATACGTTCTGCTGCCTACACCTGATGGAAATAATATATAACAGTGATGAACTTTTTATTTTCCTAATTTTTTTTTTTTTTTTTCATTATGGGTTTGGGTTTTGTCTTTTTTTTTCTCTGAAAGTGTAGCATTTTCGGTTTGAAAAGGAAACGTAATAAAAAAGTCTCTCATCATGGGATTACAGCGAATCAAATAAAAAGTTTTTATTTGGTTATAGTATCAAAAATAGCTATAAAATGAGGTTTTGAAGTAGAAGCTTTTTTTGATGACGTAATATCACAGATAACATATATATATATATATATATATATATATATATATATATATATATATATATATATATATATATTATTTCAGTGTAAATGTGTATTTTTTATTATGCCAGAATGTATTTTGTTTTACTTCATTCCAGTAAATAATTTTTTTTAATCTTTTGTTTTCGATATGCTCGCGCCCCTCTTGTAGGTTTATCGTGTCCCCTCAGGGGGCGTGCCCCACAGTTTGAGAAACACTGACTTACGCCGAATGTGTGAAGTATCTCGTATTTTTTCATAAGTACTTGTAATTTAATGCTGACATATAGAGCTATTAAATATAATGTTTTGAGATAAGAAATGTTTAGTGGTTAAGCCAAATGTTTCGGATAATTAATTGGGTGATTAATTTAATACTTGAAGAAGTAATGAAAAATAAAAGTAAAGTGCTATTTAGAGAATTTAAGTTAAAATCTAATTTAATTATCCTTACATTTGCCCCCAATTGTAAGAAGGAGTCACGGGCGTGATTTTTTCTCCCGTTTACAAACTTAATCAATTTTCAATACGTACAAAACGATACATAAAATCATTTGGAAACACATATTATACACAGTAGAAATATTTAAGTATTAGGAATACTAAAATAAAAATGGTATAAAAAACGAAACTATAGCTACAATCACAATAATGGCACTTCCAAATTATTAATTGATAAAAATGAAATTCCGTACACATAAATGAACATTAGGTTTTTCAAATGTATCTGACATCCGGAAAAAGAGCTCATGTTTCCTCGTATACTTTCATAATATTAGATTCGTATTATAGCTAGCAAATAATGCACTCATTTTTTATTGGAAAATAATATCATATCAAACACAAAATGATAGTAGATATAAAAATACACAGTATCATACAAATATTAAGCTGATAATTTTGTATTAAAATCCACTCTGGCGCCATCGTAGTAATATCTAATATTGTCACACAATATTTTGCATGCATGAAACACATTTTTAAAAACATAAAACTATAGACACTAATAAAACAAAATAATTAATAATGTGAAAATGGTGTACAACTTGCATACAATATTAAACACAATACACAATGTTTTATTTTATATGCGTTATAAAATATTAGAACATAAAAATATAAGAATATGTTCAGGGATGCTTAGAAGAAAACAATAAAAGCTGTACATATGAAGCTAAAACCGTTTGTCATCTTAATGTTTCAAGACATACATAATTTATAATGATTGGATTCTCTTTTATCCACTGTATAATATCTAAATATAAGCTCCAAGTTGTTATATTAATTTAAATTAGATAAGGACATTTTTTTTTCGAGAAATAGTGAATCCTGATATGTGGCCAGTATATCAAAACACACAATTTCAAAATGAAAAAAATTAAATGGCATGCAATAAAGTTACTGATGAATAAAATAATTAGCAAAATAATAAAATTCATTAGATAAAAAGGAGTACAACCTGACTTTACTTTTGTTTCTCATCAACATCAATATCATTAGTTTTAGTACATTAGTCATTTCTCTAATAACTAAATTTATATTTTCAACTTTAAAACACCAATTTCTATCATAAATGTTAAATCATTCGACATTTTAAAATAAAATAATGAAAAGTACACTAGAATTTCTCAAAATTTTGTATAATAAAACACATACACACTAATTTCTCAATTAAAGTATAAACAATATATTTTTAACACAAAATATGCTATATATATATATATAGAAGTTAAATATCATATTATATTTTTCTTCTTATCAGAAAGGTCTTGCTAAGCAAAACTCAGTACCTTCTGTATTACGTAAACGTTTCCTTTTAGTTATTTTCATATTCTCTTTATTATGGGTATTTTGTTGATTATAATTCAACTGAAAATTTTCAGATGGATGAAAATGTAGTAAGCGGACTGAATGTACCAATTAACTCTTAGTTTTATTAAGCACATTGGGTCGATCTGTTTCAAATAATACATTAAAACTTTTTCTTAAAACTGTATAAGGTCCTGAGTAAGGGGGACTTAATTTCCTTGCATTGGGGTATTGAAATTCCTCATACATTACTAAGTCACCAACCTTGAAATCAGCTTCCTGAAATTGTTTCTCATACCTAATTTTATTTATTTTATAATACTGTTCATTTCTTTCTTTGGTTACTTTTCTTGTTTCTTGGATGGGAGAATATATTTCATTATCTCGTAATGAAATTTCAAAAGGTAGTTTACCATACATTAAATAGGTTAGAGGGAAACCTGTTATTGTATGTGGAGTTTGATGGAACTAATGAGTTATTTTTTTCAGAGTTTTTGTCCATAGAGAGGACTTTACTTGAACTGTTACTAATTTTACACTTTAAGCCAGTGTTTCTCAAACTGTCGGACGCGCCCCCCTGGGGGGGCGCGATAACCTTACAAGGGGGCGCGAGCATATCGAAAATAAAAGATTTAAAAAATAATTAATTTACTGGAATGAATTAAATCACAGAATACTTTCAGACATAATAAAAAATGCACTTTTACTCTGATATAATTTATAGGCGCGTGATATTAAGCCATCAAAAATAAAAACGTCTTCAATACATAATTAGCTATCTTTGATCCTATAACCAAATAAAAAATTTTATTTGGTTTGCTGTAATCCCGTGATGAGAGATTTTTTAATACGTTTTTTATTTTTAATCCTAACATACTGCTCTTTCAGAGAAAACAAATCCCAGACCTAGAATCGAAAAATTTAGGAACATAAAAAATTCATCACTGTGATTATTTTTGAAATACTGCACATTATAGCTGTAATCTGTTTTTGCTGATAATCTGTTTGACCTAAGTTATTCGTACAATTAGTTATGACCCCTGTCTTATGTTTGTTTCTCATTTAGGGAAGTTGTAAGTAAGGAAGTTGTAAGTAGGGAAGTAATTTTTCTCTGTTGCGCTTTTTTCCATGCAAAGGAGTTTTATGATACATATAAACATATCTCAAACATATAAAGCATAAGGAAAAACGTTTTACACAATTGTTTTCAGCAGCAACATACATATTATCATAATGAATACACTTTTTACCCGGAAGTGGTCACGCGGGACACACAGAACACGATATCGTTAATTCTGACAAAGCTGTTTATTTGTTACCGAAGAAAAATTGAAAAGTCCTTGAAAGTAGGTAAGTTTACTTTCTCTTAATTAAATTATTCGCTGGAATCACGATTTGTATCGCGTACAATAAAATAATTATAAAGAAAAAGAGGATTGGGGTGACTCAATAACCCCGCTCGACCGTATCGAGTGCGCGCCTGCTCCCGGGTTAAAACATGTTGAAGTCTTTTGGCTTTAAAAAATAAAAATAATACAATTATTCTTCATTGGAATTTTATATTATTGTTCATCCTTTAACATCAATTATAAATGCTAATTCTGTGAGGCTTAAAATTACAATTCGCTTAAAATTAATGAAAATTTGAGCACCCATTTTAAAAAGATCATTTTACATTTTTGTAAGCATTGACAAGCACTTGGCTTTGCTCTCCTTACAATTTAGCTATTATATCAATAATGTTTTCTTTTTCTTATAAATGAACTCAGGCAAAGAGCGGGTACTTCAGCCGGTATACTTTTTAATGTATCAGTGCTGCACAGAGTGTTTTATAACTAATTAATTAATACTAAATTAAGAACAAGTTTAATAAGTATTAACGACTTCCATGGGCTTGTCTTGCAAAGCAAAGTTTTTATAAGGAATGCTTATGATTAAAAATTGACCCTCTAAGTTCTTCTTCTATATTTAGCTGATATCTATATTTGGTCTTCTAAGCAGCAACCGCATTTTGCAATGTGTTCAATTTAAAAATTAGAGAAAGGAAAAATAACATAATAATTATCCTATTACTTAATTTTTTTTTGCTTAAAAGTAAAACGTATACAAAATTTAATACTTATATTATTAATTTGTATGGTTTATAATTACGATCGTGTATTGTAGCTTTAGCGTCAAAGTGCATTATTATTGCATTCAGTACATTATTAATGTATAAGCGGGGGCGCGATAAAAATTGTGATTGAAAAGGGGGGCGCCAGTATTGAAAGTTTGAGAAGCACTGCTTTAAGCGGGTAATGACGGTTGATTTACACGTTCAACCTTTCCATTGATTTACGGTCTGTGAGAAGTAGTAAACAACTGAGTGGCATTATTATAATGCTTACATTTTAAAGAATTGAACACAATATTTTTACCACTTACATTTTTTTCAGGTATTTGATTCTGAAAGATTTGTCTTAAACAATTTATAAAAGTATCTGTTTTTTTTCATTTTTTGACGGGAAAGTCCAATTACACCTGGTCTCATGATCAATAATAATGTGCAATTTTTTTAACATAATTGTAATAATTTAAACTACCTACACTATCTATCGATAAAAGTTCAAAGGGTTTTTCACATAGGGGAAGTGATTGAATTTTTTTACATGAATTCTTATTTATTTGACAAGTTTCACATTGTTTTACGTAATTTCTTATATAAGTAATAATTTTTATCCAATAATATTGCTGTGATATTAATTTTAACATGGAAGCTACATCAGGATGACCAACTTTTTCATGAGTTGTTTTGATTAATTTCACTCTTAGAGCTTTGGGTACAATTATTTTAGCTAAACCTTGCATTTTTACTGTAGAAACACCATCTCTTTTAAAAAAATTTAAGAGCTGATATGTTTTCTATATTTTGAAAATGAATTATTTCATTGATATCTAATTTTTTGATATTCAGATTTCTGTAATCGATACATAATCGTGTACGAGCATTATCCTCTTTTTTAAAAGACAATGTTATTCGTGGCAGCGTAAGGACTATGAGATGAATTAGTGATTCCTGCTTTCAATAATGCATCTAATTGATATTTTTAAGTGCATATCATCTTTAAAAATGTCATATATGGTCGTTTACAATGAGTAATTCTGAGGTAAGTATTATTTTCGGAAAATTATATTTTAATTCACCCACGTCAAACGTATTTTTAGCACATACATGTTTATATGTATCAATAATCACACACACACACTAATAATATCATAATCACTGTTAGAAATTATTTATATATTAAACACAGTATCAGATTTCTTAGGGATAATTTTATTATTCCTAAATTTAAGAAATTCATTTTGTTTAACGCTTTTATTAGATTCATAAAATTTTTTGAAATTATTTTTCCTCTTTGAAAAACTTTATAGTCATTAGAATTAATATTCGATTAAAATACGAATAGTTTCATTAGAAATAATCAAATATTTCTACACTTACTATAAGGAATTTAATATCTTTAAAAATTTCTCCTATTTTCATTTGTAAAGTAATTGCCTCACTCACCTTGATTTGTTCATTGATGGTGGGAATTTTTGTTTCCATGTACTCCACAGTGTTTTGTCCCTTGATTTGTGATATTAAATTTATTGAAATAATGTTGCCATTGGACCATGTATCCTTATGAACCTCAACTAGTTTGAAGTTGATTCTCACTTTGATGATCATCAGTTGTCATGTTCGATGTGGTTGGAATATGGTATTATTTTCTTGAGTTCTTTGACTGGGGTAGAAAGTTGGAGCACCTGGTCTCAAAACTGCTAAAAACCATCTTACTGCGAGACTCATTGGTTTCTTGGATACATGGTCGGCTGCTGAAGAGAAAAGAACGGGTGATGATGAGAGGATGATGGACGCTGATGAGAGTATACATTGAATATTGAATAGCCCACCGGATGTTCAGATGGATCATTTCTCCAATTCCAGCTTCCATATAGTTGTCTATGCACAAGTTGAGTCGTTTGGTATGGTACTCTTGTCACTGGATGCTTTGGGTATATAACTTCATTCCAATTTGATTAGTTTTATTTTCCTTGCATATTCAAAATTTTCGTTTTTCTGTCAGTTCCTATGTATCGCAGCAGCTTTGTAATTGCATCTATATGGCTCTAATTTCCTTTAACGCCTTTATGATGTAGAATTTTCCAGCTTCCAATTTTATTCGGGATGCGGTTTCTTTCATTCTGTAGAAATATTCTATGTGGGTCTCTTTTGATGTTTACTCTGTTTTAGATAATTGAAGATGTATCTCTACGGGATTTACTTGATTTCCGAATTCGTGTATTAAAATATTTTTCAGTTCGTAAAATCTTTTAGGGATCGATTGTGAATTCATTTAAGTCTTCACAGCTTCGTCTACTAACTTGCTTTTAAAAAGGATTTTTTCTCTGCTACATCCAAAGAATCGCATGTATTTTCAAAATTTATGAAGAATGATTGGGTGAGCATTATCTGGTTATATTTTTGGGGAAATGTTCACAGATCTTTAAAACAGATATCATTTTTTATAATTTTTATAGGTTGTTTAATTTTCTCTTCATCTACATCTATTCTGCTCAGATATTCTGTATCCCTTCCTTGATTAATTTTATTTTCGTTCTTCGTTTTCATTTTTAAAATTTTATTTTCTGAATTTTCGTTAAGGGAAGAAGATAGTTCTAGTTCTTAGGCGCTAAGTTCTACCTCGGGTTAGGAGCGTTTTTCTTTTTCCTTACCATAGAGCATTCCTTTTAATTCCGGCAACCCGACGTATTCAGCAAAAATGTATAGAGCAGACGGAATTCCATAAATTACTGTACTTGGCGTTAGTTTTTATTTTAAGATTATTTTAATAGAATAGTTTTAAGTTAAAGATTCGAAATCCAATAGCAGATAGAATCATGCCGGCTTTAATCCTGATATGTTTCGTACCAGAATCTGGCATTATTTTAAAAAGGAACTTTATTCAATGAATTCTCTACATCATATGGTACGTAAGAGGCAGAAAGTAAAAAGAACGCCGTAGTTATATCGCAAGTGTTTTATCACGTACGCCGGTTGTGTGAAGTATCTCGTATTTTATGATATGTATTTGAAAGTTAAGGCTGACATATAAAGCTATTAAATATAATGATATGAGATCAGAAATGTTTAGTGGCTAGGCCATATGTTTCGGAAAAATAATTTGAGCATTAGTTTAATACATGAAGATGTAATGAAAAATAAAAGTTAAGTGCTATATAGGGAATTTATTTTTAAATCGAATTTAATTACCCTTATATATACATGTATGTATATATATATATATATATATATATATATATATATATATATATATATATATATATATATATATATATATATATATATATATATATATATATATATATATATGAAAATGTATTTATATAGTTTCAGGTACATAGATACTCATGCTTACATATTACACTGAAGCTAGTCTATTTTCCAGATATTTTAATTAGTACAGTTAAATATATGAATGTATTTAAAATAAATATTTATGTATATAGATATTTTTTTACCTAACGTTCTCTTTAACATGCAATTTTAGCAATCTTATTCAGATTTTTCTTTTCATTTAATCTATGTAAAATATCCTGAATAGTTATTCGCTTAGTATAAAGGGCGAAACCACGTTTATTTCATTTTATGTAATTAATTTTATTTAGCGTAATGGAATCTACTAAAACCTTATATATATTCTAAATTTTTATTTTGGAGTATTGCATATAAAACTTGTTTGAAAACATTTTGTTTTTCCACCAATACAGTATTTACTCTGCAAGGTAATACTTCAAATTTAAATTTTAATAATTCTCAAGAGACAGCTTTTAGATTCAGCTTTAGAAAGCACTAACCTTTATATATAATATTAATTGTTTAAAGTGTTCCTAATATTTTCTTTTTTATTAATTCTTTGCGAAACATTATTATAATGCACTTTGTTACTTTGTTATCGTCAATGAACTTATAAATTATATTTTAAATTCCAAAATATGACAAATACAATAAATTAAAAGTATTTAAAGGAAAAGAGCCTATTTAAAAATATTTAATGGTTTCCAATGTTTTTTTTCTGTTTTTTTATGAAAAGGGAAATAGAACATATAAACAATCCTTAAAACTATTAAAAATTGTGCATCGAATATATTTTCGAAGCATAATACGATATATTTTGGTAATTATTCTGCTTAAAAATATATATCGGTCACTAAAGCAAAATCAGGTTTCAAATTACATAATTGTAACGAATTACTTTTAAATAAAACTTGTTCTAAATAATACTACATTTTCAAAAAGCAGTAAGAAATTTTTCTGACGAAAAAAAATGCAGCTAAAATGAAGCATGGTAAAATTAGAAATACGTTTTAGTAACATTTTTCTCTTTGCGTTAATCCCTGTTCTGGAAATCAATTAACTTATTTGTTTATTCTGAAATACATCGCCATATAAAGGACTCGAGAAATTTATCTACACCAGTCCTATGCTAAAGTATTAAAATAATATACATATTGCTCATAACTAATCAAAAAGTACACATGTTTGTCATTCTTTAACACTTGCTTCTAATTATTGTTCATTCTGCATCTATTATTCGAGAAAGAAGTTAATCTACATTACTACTTACACATTACCCCTGCACTTTTACTTAAGATGAAAATAATAAAAAAAATGTTTGATAGTACTGAATATGTTCCTGATTTAACTCAGATTCTTTACAATGAAAGATTATTACGCTTTGTTTGAGAATAATTTGGTTAACTCCCTCCTTTGTTTACCTAAAAGGAGAATAATGACCTTTTCTCTTCTCTTATTCCCAACAGATTAACGGCAGCCACACTGCAATTGTTTCTGATCTGCGATAGCGTCGTTTACATGCCTCGTGAAAAGGAGGGAGGGGACAACTGAGGGCATGAGAGCAGAGTGCAAACGAACCGAAATGCGTCGGTTCTAGGGGCTAAGCTCTATTCGTGCAATATTGGTGCTTTATGCCTCGATCCTTTAGATTAATATACGGTAGCTGAATTGTGATATGAGAAATTATCCCGACGCTGAGATGATGTGATTGTGAAACTTGCGTCTAATGAGCCACGGAAACTGTCACAACACGTACAAATTTAAATTTTGTGAAAATTAAGTATTTTGAGAGAGGAATTTTAGTTTTTACTCACAGATTGCAATCAACGTTTATAAATCGATTCATGAATTTGTAAAATAATGCGAATGTTTCCAAGCTGCTTTACTAATTTAAATGTAATTGAACATGATGTTATTCAACTGTGTTACATATTTTTATTCTCAATCGAAATTCATATTTTTGCATATATTAGTAGTCTGCTTAGTTAGGAGTAACAAATCTGTTTACTTAAGAATAATGTCACATATTTGTCTTAAAAGAAATATGATATGAATTATATGAAGAAAGAAAAAATTATTATTCTTTAATTCCTTAAAACTTAAATTCAGTGGTCGAACAGCCCCTGAGAGCCAAAGTCCACTGTGTCTATTCCAGTATAAGTGCCCGTTGGACGCTGAGGTGCATAAGCAGATGTCCGATCAGGTGATCGGTCTGAAGCGAGAACCCCAAGCACGTTTGGTACTGATTTATGCACTGCAGTACGGATGGAAGGCTGAGTCGACATTTCCGAGCCTGGGAATCGTACCCGGACCTGCTGTATGGAAGCGTGATTCGCTACCAATAGACCACTGGGCGTCACTATTAAATCGTATATCTCACATATGTATGTGCTACTCATATGTACTATAAACATCTAGGTGTTTCAATCTTAAATTTTAATTTATTATTGGACATAACATTTTAAAATACTTCTTCGTTGCATTTACATTTCAATACCATTTTTCAAATTAAGGTTATAAAACATGCATATAAATCTTCTAGGTATAAGTCATTTTGACTCTGTGAAACTTCTTTACTAGAATTTTCTTTTCATATCTTTGATTGAAATTGATAAATATTACTTCAAAGTTTTGGATATTGCATACAAAAATCGCCCAATTTCATAATAAATGATTATAGAATAATGATGTATAAGAAATAGGAGAATTTTTTTCTTCGTGTATAAGACTTAATAATGTTTTAACCAAGCGTAAGTTCTGCATAAAAGTAACACTTTCATCTTTAGATTCAAATGCACTTTTAAAGTAAATAAATTGGTACTGAATGTCATTTATATATTAATTAAAATTTCTATATTCGTAAACTAATATTTTCTAAGGTAACACTCGATATATTAATTAAAAGTATAAATTCCCGTTCATCTAAAGTTTTTCTGTATAACACTGAGGTTTCTGTCTCTGAGATTACCAAAAACTACAGTGTTCAAACTTCAGTGATTGGAAGAAACAAATACCTATTTGCATGTAACGTGTTACAAGAAATATTGATAGAATATTGATTATTTTTTTAATAATATACATGAATGTGTACAACACACATACACACACTAATTTTATAACAGGATGATAGTTTGAAAATAACTAATAATCTTATTTAACTGAAATAACTGTTAATTTGTAAAATTCAAAGAGTTTTATAATCTTACAAACTCAATTTTTTTGCTGAATTTTCTTTGATTCAAACCATTTATTACATTACTTACGACCTAAAAAAATTAACCATTTTGTTGTAAACAGAAAAACCTAAGATCCTGCATATAGTACGGAAAAATCATTTATCTTGAAACTATTTGAAAATACAGTATGACGTTCTTAGTCAGAATTTTTTTAGTTATGAATATGAATATAAAATAGATGGTTATTCTCTAATTTGTTTCTGAATTAATTGCCTTTATTTGTAAGTTCTGCTTCATTTTTTATTTAAGAGAGATACATAAAAAAATATTTTTCCTATTATAATCTGAATATATCTGAAGCACTCCTTAATTATGATCTGACTGGAACTCTCTTATTAAAGGGGATATAATTCATGTTTTCTAAGAATGAAATTTTCTCTGATATTTGATAATAAGAAGTGCAATTTTTTGTTTTCGTGAGACATTTGAATTAGTAGAAAAAAGAACTGTGATCTGAGACAAATATGTATTGCTTTAATTTTCTCCCCAGAGATTCAAGCATGTCTTTTTAAAACTTACTGGGGAAAGTAAATCTAATAGTTAATTAGATTTATAAAATGTATAAAAATGAATTTATATATATAAAATGCAAGACCAGAATACTAAAATAAAATGCAATGATTGATGGATTATGTCAAAATCCTTTCAATCGCTCTTTTAACCATTTGTAATATATTCATTATTCGAATAATTAATTACAATTTTTCAGGATAAATAAAAGAAAAAAACAATATTTTTTATGAGTGGAACAAATTATAATGTAAATTTATTAGCTCTATAATATCCATTTATACGCTTAAAAGCATTTTCATTATAAAATCCTTTTTTTAAGGGGTCACATACCTTTTAAAAAGTTGAAAATGGTTAAAAATAGTGAGCTCTTTAAAGCTCTATAATTTTTTTTATTATTGTTTCCTGGAATGTAAATTTTGGAGGAATAAACAAATAGATATTACTTTACTTACAACATAACCAACAAACACACTGCTAATTAGGATAAATTTTTAATTAGATAATTACAAAAAGAAATTTTTGTTTTCTTTTCGCAAGTGATATGCATTACGCGCAGCTTTATAAAAAAAGTTACCAATATTTTTTGATGAAATTTTTGCTCATAGTTGGAAATTGTGTTATCTTTAAAATGACGAAGCATGAAACACTGATTTAAAAGTTTTAGTAAACTATAACAATTTAAAATTTAACTATACAATTTTTTAAAAATTTTTGCTAGTTTATATTTGTAATTTTAAATTTTTTCATTAAAAATTCAAACTGGTTCATTATTTTATGTACAGATATGATCAGAATCTACAGTAAAAATTTTATCATTTTCCATGGCACGGTTTTGAAAATATCATGCGCGTAATGAGTAAAAATGACGTTCTGAGAAAATTGACATCAAACGTAAAATTTACCACAGTTTTATATATATATATATTATTCTGGTTACTCAAACAACAACTAAATTTAAATTAAAACTAATGTGAAGTTTTTTAGTCAATAATCTTCAATTTATTAAAATTATTATAACTAAAAACATATATTATACCATTGCAGTACAAGCATCGAAACGATATCAAGAGCTACAAAATAATCAAAATGCAACAAAGTGATTCATTTCTCCAAAATAAAGTTAAAAATTTATAAATATTACTTAAAAACAATCAATACCTTAATTAACAACTACTTATTATAAATATTAAACAATTTGTGATATGAATGCAGTGTATTACTATGATTCTAAAATGCTAAAATTAGCCACATGCATATGATGTTCCCTCTTTTTCAGTTAATTTCTTACAAGTAGTTTTAAATTGCATTCTTTTAGCCTGTCGTACTTCTTTTGTGCGGAGATTAAAATGTACTTCTGCAGTCTGAATTATTTTTATATCTACAAGAGTAACAAATTTATGTGCAAATTGACCAACAGTCACAGAACAAGCGATTGTATAATTTTTAGTCTGCCTTGATTGCCATAATTAAAAATGACAATTGCCTCATTTGTAGATATATCAACAATCTTTCTACCACAACCTAAAGTTTTTGGGCATAATTTCCATATTAATGAGTTAATGGATTCATTATTATTTTGGGTTTTACCCCCTAGACATTTTTGTAGAAGTTTAGGTTGTGATAGATCATTAAACATAGGTTTTATGGCATCCATTACTGTCACTGGCAATTTGTTACTGTGTCTAAAAGTTTCCACACTGCCCTCTACTACTTGATTTTGATATTTCCACCAAGAATTAGGACCTACGGGACAAAAACTGTGCAATGGTTCTTCGTCGCTTGAACGTATATGGAAATATACAGCCCAAACAGCTTTTCGCATATCTGACAGGCATGTTTTAATTTGTCGGATTGCATTTCCATAGTACGTTGTAATTAAGTCGATCATTCTGTCGGTCAACCTTCCCTTTCCCCCAATCGACTTCCCATCACTGAGTTTGGAGCTCATTTGTTTTAATTTTCGTAAACGAGTTCCCATTCTTTTTGAACATGTCCAACACATTCAATTTTTGAAACTGTGATATCTTCTCCATACGGATTGGATGCAGTAATAGATGAGAATGTTTTGGAATTGCCATCCCCGATTTAAGATGTATATCTCACAGAACGATGACTTAATGAACGCTGAAATATACGAACCATTCCCACAGTCTCCATCATGCCAGTTGAACCATTGTGGTTCTTCAAACATTCTTTAACGTGAAGAATTTTCCACTTTTTGTAAGCAGGTGACCCCTTTCTTCGTTTCCAAGAATCACATCCTTTACAGAAAGAAGACATCACTTCCGCATCAATACACTTTCCTGTTTTGTCTCCTATAACAGCACACATACCAACACGAGAAGAATAGCCACGGGTTTTCCATGTTCCATCTCCACTAATTATTATATCGGAAGAATTTGTCAAAGTTACCTCTTCCAAAGCTGCACTTTGCATTGAAGCTTCTGCGACTTCTTTACTACACAATTGTAGTTTGTTTATAATGTTATTATAGGATTTTTCAGCAACTGGAGGAGGAAAGTCCATGACACCACAGAAAGTTGTCATTGCTGCATGACCCTGTCCAATTGTTCTCATTGCATATACAAAACATCTGTTTATTTCTGGAATATTTTTTCTTTTACACAGCATTTTTGAATTTCTAAACGAACACAAGTCTTTACAGTTCTTGCATTCAATCGAAAAAACACTAGACAAACCTCTAACACAATTTTCTGAAAGTTTAATATCACCAACACATTTTTTGCAAGAAGCAAAGTTTTGAATGTTTGTAAACATGATAGTTTTATCAAACACTCTATAGCCATCAAAACAGTCATCATGTTCAATAAAAGATGAATGAACATCTTGCAGCCGAATCTTTTTCCAGATGCACTGTTGTTTAGTGATTCATCCACACTGTGTACAGCTTTGCATCTCGTATGCATATTACCAGTAAACTTCCTTTTCTTAGGACGTTTACCAGATGGTCTTTTATCAGATTCAGTCGAATTCATCCTTCAAAAGTTCATAAAAAAATATTACTTTTCCTAAAACTTATCTTAGAATAAGATACGGTATGAAAATCAAAAACGAGCGAGTATAAATTCAAGATTCACTTTATCAAAACAAAGTAGAAGTAGAAGTTTATAAAGTTAGTAGAAGTTGTAGTTAAAGTTGTAGTTATTTGAGGCTTAGATTCAAGCATTTGATAATAATTAGAATGAAAATATTAGAAACAGAGAAACGCAGCTGTCACCAGCGACATGACAGCTGTCACCCTGGAGCCAAAATGTAAACAATATGTAAATCGCCTTTTCTACTCTTTTTAATTTTCTTAATAACGTCCGTTCTATTGGGAATATCTGCATGCTGTTTCTTTTAAATCACACAGAAAGGTTTACTCTATAAAATAAAATAATAATAAAAAAATCGATTTTCAGGAAATTTTAAAAGGTATATATATGACCCCTTAATATTTATTCAATAATTTTGCTTTTTTCGCATATAAGCATCTCCTTATATTATACTCACATTTCTCAAGTTCGAAGTATTTGCTGTAAGTTATATTTAAAGAAGTACGTTTATATATATATATATATATATATATATATATATATATATATATATATATATATATATATATATAAATATATATATATAAATATATATATAAATATACATATATATATATATATATATATATATATATATATATATATATATATATATATATATATATATATATATATATATATATATAAATAAATAAGCAAGAATATATTCTAAAGTATTTTAATGACTGGATTTTGATTGGTAGATATTTTATTTTCAGCAACTGAAAAGAGAGAAACACTCGAATTTTTTTTTCTCAAAAACTATTTTTTGACAGATAGATCAAGTTTAAAAACTAAGAAACTAATCCTTAATTTAAAACACCTGTGAATGTCTCCTAGGACCTCACTTTGAGAACGAGAATAAATAGGAGTCATGTAAGAACCAGTAGCCATTTTTATAAACAACTTTCTTTATTTGGTTATCTTATCCAAATAGAATCAAAGACTTATTGACAAATTTATCTAACTAGTATTATGAGGTTTTAAAGGTAATATCCTTTAAATTAACTTAATTAATTGATGATTCAATTAATTAATTTATTAAATAGCGATCACGCAGAGATTACCACGACAAGAGATCCCAGAATTATATTTAATAATGTTCTCATTGAACGTTTAACTTAAACCTCACTCCTAAAACTTTAATGAGACTTTAATTATAAATCTATAATTACCAACGGAATCTCAACTCTTCTTGAGATTAAATTATCTCCAACAAGAAATCTTCAATTCAAATTCACTATAACTTTATGCTTCGATATCTATCTCCTACTCCTCTAACTTTACTATTTCGTTTGACTTAAATACTTTATCTAATCTGCATATAACAAGGAATCCTGTCCGCCTATTGGAGTTGATTGGAAATAGGTAGGGAATTAAATTTCCCTAAAAAGGTCGACTCAGAAGGTTAGTGATAAAGTTCCGTATAGATTTGTCACACACCACACAATATTTTGTAAGCAATAAAAAAAGGAAAATATACGTTGTTAGACTCTTCCAAACGTCTTATAATGATAAGTCTAAATGCAAAGGAAAATGATAATAAAGATTGAGAAAAATAAAATCATAATATTATAATAAAAGCATTTCTAATAATTTTTTAAAACCCTTTTGCTTAAAGCTGTGTTATGCAGTAAAAAGCGGGATTCCACTTATAGAAAACGATAACTGTTATTGGAAAAAATGTGCTTTGACCACATTTTTTAATTAGAAAAATATTAAGAATGGATATTGTGGGAATATATTCCCGAAGGGAAGTGGTGGGGTTCTTACGGATGAATACATTTCCGTTTTTGAAATATCAAACCTACAGACTCTAAATTTGGAAAGCATTTTTATTTTTATTTAGCCGAGATGTTTGTTGGACGGTTTTGCGCAATCCAACTCCTAAAAGTAGGGCGCTATACATAATAGTTCTCATTTTTTGAGATATTAGACCTACAGACTGGAAGTTTGGTGAACACGTTTCATTTGCTGCTCAGTAGACGCACTAAGAAGGGAAGAATTCTTTAAGACCCAGCTGGCAAGATTGCATTTATTTGTGCGGGTTAGACATTCATATCCCTTTAAAAACCAAAATATTTTTATCTTTTAATATTGAATTCTTCTGGTTATATATATTAACACTATACACACCCCAACGACACTGCAAAAAAATAGTAAAAACACTTTTTTCTGCCCCCTCTACAACGTGGAGTTCTTCAAATTTAAATTATGGCCAGGACCTTAAAGGGTAATAGGTCAAAAAGTGAGGGCGATAAAAATGCTTTTATATAAGAGTTGATTTCAGTAACAAATTTATTTATGAAATACCTAGAAACGCAGTATGGTATCGGTTTGTTTATATAAATAAGTTCAAGTTCATACACAACCATTCATGTAAGTGCCTAACAATATGCAAAAAAAAATGAGACATATACATTTCTCAAAAATAAAATACTAAAAAATTTTTAAGGAGATATATTCAATATTTGCACCGTATGTACTAGAATCTATATAAGCCACACTTTTTTTTCTAATTTAATTACGCGGCTGAAAATTGTATGCGGCTAAGAATCAAAGGAAAAAAAATCATTACATGGGGCAATTAGCGCGATTACATATTCATGTATGTATTTAAAAGCTTAGAATAGGAGTAAAATAACTAATTATTCACATCTTACTAGTTCTCGTTATAAATATTTTTTAATTTCGCAAAGTTGTACATCGATAAACTATGTAACACTGCTTTTCATTTTCCTCAAAAGCTTGTTAAGAATTTAGAGTTTGGCTTCTAATCAATGGCGGCTTAAATTCGAATAAATAGAATAATTAAAATATTTTTGATTATTCATGGAAAGGAACTTCAAATTGTATTACCTGATAACTTTTCAATTACGGAATATTGTACATCAAAGTTCCTACACCATTAAAAAAGGATTGAAAAGTGAAAAAAAGAGCAGAGCAAAGTTAATGAACAAGAAAAATCGATGGAATCTGACAATCAAGAAATGGTGATTATGATTAGTTAAAGGATAAGAAAATGTCAAATGGTATGACCAGAGCCCTTAAAACTGTACATGAAATAAGTTTGAAGAATTAAGGAATGTGCTGATTATAAAAAGTAAGATATGTAAAAGAAATAACTATTTTTTTTTAAATATATTGCAAAAAAATCTACAACTAGTATCAGCAATTGTTAATTTTTTTAAGATTAGTTTAAAATGTATTTAGAATTTGCTTATTATCTGTACAAATTTAAATTTGTGTGCAAATATATTTCTTGATTCTAATTATAATGTATATGCAAATGTCAAAGCAAAACAGCATCGTGTTCCATTAAGCGAAATATTTTTACTTTGTAATAATTATGATATCATACTAACTTAATTTCTTTCGGTTGACTATATATCCAATACAATTGCTGTGTAATCATGACATACTAATAAATGCTATTACTTTAGTTTCTGTTAAAAATGATTTTTTCTGATAGTCCATAATACAAGTCCAATAAGAAAATTAATTAACTTTCGCAAGAAAAGTGCATTTTTTTATTTAATTTTAAACGAAAGATATATGTGAGTAGCTTCCTAGCAACAAAAATTTATTTTTTTCAAAATGCGAAGGCAAAAAAAAATTAAAAACATAATATATATTCACTATTCGAATCCTTTAAGACAACTTTCCTTTAACCCATTTTGCTTCTAATCCTCCAGGAAATCGAAATTTCCTTATTTTCATTATTTGCCTGCCTAACGTGCCAGCTTTTTCTCGTCATTATCTGCAACCTCAAAATTTTAAATATCACAAGATATTTGTTGTAAGCTGATGTAGTTTTCTGTCAAGTACGAGAACAAATGAATTAGCTTAAGAGGAGATCACGTTATATTTCAGAACATTTTAGATGTTTCCTAGGTTTGATAAGCCGAGGACTTCAGCATAAAAAAGAAAATGGTTTTGTCTATTCTAAGCTACAATCGTACATTTTCGTCTTATATCTGCTGTATTTATGTTTTCGTAAATATCTTCTTATATCCGAAAAATGCGTCATCTTAAAAATATTTTAAAGTTTTTTATTCTGATCATTAAAAACTGTGATTAGCATACCTTCCTAGAATCCCTTCAGAAGCAATTACATCCAAATTAATACCAGTCAATTGTGTGTGCGCGTATGAGAGAAATGTATGCCCTTGTAATAACGAGTTGATCCTGATTTAGATGTGACCAATGCCGATATTCTACTTCGTCAAGATTCGACAAATTGCTAATACCATTGCTACAAAACACGGGTTTGGT
Organism: Trichonephila clavipes; assembly: GCA_019973935.1. Classification (NCBI taxonomy): domain Eukaryota; kingdom Metazoa; phylum Arthropoda; class Arachnida; order Araneae; family Nephilidae; genus Trichonephila; species Trichonephila clavipes. Next base: position 892,198 of record BMAU01018373.1, on the reverse strand, counting down.
AAAAGTTTCACTGTGGCGTGTCTAACCAATCTACCAACATGATTCGGAGGGGCATATAGTAGAACATTTTTGAAACAGTTCGATTTCCATGATACTGCATACAGAATATAGGTTAATATTTTAAATATTAGGTTGGGGGGAAAATAAATCCATTATTTTTGCATGAAATTCAAGACTGTATTTAACATGCTTCGGATTGTTCGATATGAGTCAAATATGCACCATTTTGTTGCATAATTTGTTGTCATTTCTAAAGTAGCTTCATAATGATTCTCTCATAGAAGTCTTGGTTCTTATTAGCGAAAAACTCTAGTAATCGATTTTCACAATCTTCTCTTGATCTCAATTTCTTATCACTCAGGAAGTTTTGCAATGCCAGAAAAAGGTGGTAATCCCTTGGTGCCACGTTTGGACTATATGGTGGATGCATTAAAACTTCCCAACGAAGCTCTCAGAGTTTCTGACAAGTCACTACAGACGTGTGTGGCCTAGCATTGTCCTGATGGCACACAACACCTCTTCTGTTGGCCAATTCTGACCATTTCTGGTCAATCACTAGCTTCAAACGGTCCAGTTGTTCACAGTAGAGATCTTAATTTAGTTTTCGGTCATACGGAAGATACTCAATATATATTATTCCTTTTCAGTCCTACCAAATACACCGTATAACCTTCCTGGCCGTTAGTCGTAGTTTGACAACCGTTTGAGCTGCTTCACAGCTCTTTGACTACGATCGTTTTCGCCCAATATTGTCGTATGTCACCCATTTCTCATCCCCAGTCACCATCCGTTTAAGAAATGGATCGATTTCATTCCATTTGGCAAAGGCTTCAGAGATGGAAATGCGACCCATCATGTTTTTGGTGTTAATTTGTGTGGCACCCAAACATCGAGCTTCTTTTTGAATCCAACTATGCGTAAATGGTTTAAAGCTGTTTTATGGTCATTCTTCAGCTCCTGGGCGATGCTACAACTACTAACATGCCGGTCAACTTTGATTATTTCTGTGGTTTTTTCGACATTTTAGATGACGGGCCTGTCTGTGCGAGGTGCATCTTTAGCATCAAAAATACCTTAACGGAATCGACGAAACCAAAATTGCACGTAACTAGTTGTTACCTTATCGGCACCATAAACACCATTAACAATTTCAGACGCCTGGCTCACAGCTTCGCTTTTATCAAAGAAAAACTGTAAAATGTACCGAATTTTCTCTTTGTTGAATTCCATTTTTAATACACTGTAACTCACAAATGAATGGAATAAACAAAAAAACACAAAACAATTATTTTAGTTTAAACTGTTACCTTGATAACGAGCATAAATTTGAAATTGTTTGATAGATAATTCACGAGATATCGACACTATTGTCTTTTACCGAAGACATAAAAGATTTCTTTTTTCCCAACCAAATATTTATACTTTTTCTATATATTAATTTTGCATCATTTAAAGATATTTCTTAACATAATAATATATAAACAGCATAAAATATAAATACTTCTTCAAACAAAATCAAAACAATTTAAATTGTACTTATATTATGTATTTTTAAGCATATTTATTAAAATAAGAAACAGACAGCGTAAAATATAAGTATTTCTCTTCATTACACTTATATAAAAAAGATAAATAAAAAAAAATTAATGCTTCGCCTTAGTTTCATACCACAAAATAAAGAGTAAAATATGGGACTTCAAATTTTACATGATTCTGATCATTCAGTTGTTAAACAATTTCTTTGTGGACATCGAAATATTTTTCATATGAGGACAGTTTTTTTTTTACTTTGATATGGGGAACCAAAAGCAGAGTATATATGCAGTTTTCTCTCTCCAAACAATTACATCTTTACAACAATATTGTATAATGCATTCAATAACTTACAAAATAATTATAATTTTATGCTTCCAGTTATGTTTCAGATTTTTTTTTTTTTGCATTTCAGTAAATGCCCATAATTCTAAAGATGTTTGTCAAATAAGGTCCGTTACAAATTTATCACAACTTCCATCCACTCAAAATTTTATAGTTTTATGGAGTAGGTTAGAGTACCACTGAGAATTGTACTAAGTGCCGCATGTACCATTCTTTACCATAGGTTGCCAAACCCTGCTGTAGAACATTGACCTTGATAACATTGTGAAAGATCTAAATTGAATAATATTAGATAGTTGCGTTTCCATGCTTAAAGTAATCACACGTGCTCAATAATATTCAAGTTACATGTTTGAGTTGATCATAGAAGTGGTTTAAACTCTGATTGGCTACATTGATTCATTTATTGATCTCAAACTAATACCGAACAACCCTGGTAGCAAGGTGTATTGTCCTGCTTAAAGTAACAATCTTTATAAAATAATGTTACTGGTAAAAATGAATGCATATGACTAACAACGGTTTTGAGATTAACACTGTGTGCTGTTCTTTTTCCATTCTATAACTCTATCGTCACCAAGCTGAAGAGGTCATATTTGGTAGGTAATATATTACACAGTTTAACATATGCTCTTAATTATCAATATATTATCAAAATTGTACATACATTCAGATATACATATTCCCCATATGATAATACAGTTATTTAAAACTATCCAAAAGTCAATTAAAAATGTTGTTTGAAACAAAGCGTAATTGTTCACATTCCCTTTGTTATTCTTTGACTTACTCAATACATAATCTGATCGACTTCGTTTAATGTTTTACTGTTTCTTGCATAAAGTAAATATGTATCTCTTTATCTACTTTTTAAAAAATTAAACGTTAATACGAATGAAAAATCAGAATGTAAATATATAAACATAATGATGTTAGCAGGAAATATATTAATATTTTACTTTCCAAGAAGATTAATGCCTTAATTTGGGAAATAAAAATTAGATGCATAGAAGAAATTTGTCAAAGCATGCTGTATAATAATGTTTTGTTACATTCTCATTTTTAATCTTCTTACAATCTAAGCACACGAATACAATATATTTCCTATTCTATGGATAGAATACATAAAACATAAGATTCCAATGCACTTATATCAGTCGCAAAACTTATATCATTGGGAAAATCTAAGTATAAAAAAGAATTGAATTTTTCAATTTCACTGTGAAACATTCTTCCCAAAACAAACATTTTGAAGATTGAAAACCCGGCATTATTTTTACATCCTAGATTTTGAAGAGTTTTGTAAATATGCATGTCTTCAAATGCATACATGGAAAGTCAATCTCACTGAATGTTTTTATTAGACATAAATTCTTTTATAATAATGTTGGATGAATAATTTGAATTACGAAATGAAGTACTTGAAACTTAGTCCTTAATATTTGAACAAGGTATTGAGATACGGCATTGCAACTCGACTTTAAAAACACAATGTGTATTACAAATTCAATGCAGGCATTTTATAAGGTTTAAGATTTGTCTATGTATTTTCGTCAAACGGTGAATTCCCTTAGAAATATTTTTAATTTATTTATTCATATAAAAAGTAAAATAAAATTATACTTCTAAATGTTAATATAGTATTTTTTCAGAAATATTATGTGATTTATATACAACTCAAATATAATATAAAAGTATTTAGAGAGGAATTTGCCAATAACAAAAAGAAAACTTTTACACAGTAATAATTTTTTAAGAAACCGTCAAAACATGTTGATATTTGAAACAAGATATAGCTTATGGACAAAATATTTCTTAATAAAAATTTTAAATAACACATATCCATTCAGATTGATCTAAATTAAATATAATATTTTAAAAAAGAATGAAAAGATGATATTAAAATCAAAGAAAATCATTTATCTTTACAAGACAAATCCCAAATTGTATAAATTATGATAGCTTACATTTCTTATGAATTGACTATTATACATTTCAGTAAAAATAACTGTTGTATCCTTTCTAATATTTATTTGAATTAATTTTATTTAATTTTTCAATAATTATAACAAGTCTGAGCAATAAACTTGAATTCACAAAGAGAACCTCACTAAAGTATTCTTTCACCTAAACTTGCTTACCTATATTAGAATTAATATAAATAGCCATTACTACTTATTTAATGAATAAATACATTAGCACTAGATTGCCCAAGGAAGTCATTTCAACTGATTTTTGACTTCAATTAGAAAAACAATTGCATATATAATGCACAATTTCTTAAATTTTTGTGAATATATTTTTTCCCAAGTGAAGTATTCTTTTTTATTGATAATATTTACTAATAACTTCTTATACGACTTTAAGCAACATAAAAAATATTAAAAGTTAATTTTAAACAAATTTTTTCACATTAATCGCTTTATGACAATGCAGTCATTTTGACTGCTTTAGGGCAGTATAGGTATATACTAATTTTCAGTCTTTTTAGTGTTAAAAAAGCTTTTATCCAGTATTGCAATCTTAACTATTTGCAAAAGAATTAAAAACGTAAAAACACAATAATAACTATTGCTTATGAATTTTTCAGCACTGACTCTACATTTTAAAAGTAAATTAATTCTAGAGGTACATAAAATGTTTTACATAAATTAGCTGTTCCATTGTTCTGTTTACACACAATATAGACAAAATTTAATTGGTACGTTGGATTTTAGGAAGCCCATATAATTTTTGGAGAAATCTTTAAAGAAAAGTTTTTTTGCAAAGGGCAAATCCAAAGCGTGCTCTAACTCACAGCTGCATCCTTATATAATGTATATGCAATATGAATTTTATTTTCATAGCAAATAAACCATGTATAAAACATAGATCATTGTACAATTATTGTTTAAGTAATGTTGAAGAAACAAAATGCAAAAAATAACCTGAAGACACACCGGTTGATTGATAAATAGTATAATCAACTTCAGAGGGTCATAAATTATTACCCAATAAAGTTATTTACATGGAATTATCAATGTAGTTACCCCTAGCAGAGTACAATTTTCTTTTCGCAAGTGTTTAGGCTAAGCTAAAAGGTAATTGTGATCATTTTGGGGGTATTTTTCTAAGTCCCTCTTAAATTGCTTTCTGAAGCTCTTGAAATGCTTTTACTGTATGCCTATTTAATTGTTTTTAAGTATCTCTATAACAAATAATCGCGAGGAACACAGACAGAGGATAGTGATAGTCATTTATCAGGAGGCAGAAAATTTATTTTTTTATCTCTCAGCCATTTTATAGTTGATTTTACAGTATGATTTAGTGCAGAAGCTTGGTGAAAAATAAAGTTTCCCTGGGAGTATAGACGGTTACTCTTTTGATCAAGTGCTTCAAACCTTAATTATGATAGTGTTTAGCACCAATATTAAAGTTTGGTTCTACAAAAAATGGTTTTGTCAACCCTTGAGAGGACATTTCCATCCATACCATAAAACCTGTCGGCCAAATTGCATCTTTCAAAACAACTGCTTCTTTGCGATGTTTTTTGCTTGAAATACATTGAATCTTCATTTTGTCAGTTGTGAATGACAGATGATACTGTGCTTTTTTAGAAGTTATTCATGATTTATATCTACTTTTGCGTAACACTAAATACAAAGGTCAATAAATGTTTCTTCTTTTTTCTACGGTCTTAACAGATATTTGATGATAGACCACAGAATATTTACTTTTTTTTATAGCCAATTTTCTTTATCTGACGATAAATTGTCGAATGCTACATTTAGAATTTCTTTGCCATAGGTTTTTGAGGCAAAGGGTTTTCTACACTGATCATTCTTTTTGATTTACTTTTTTCTTTTTCATTAAGAACTTTTTTTTGTTCCCATTTTTTTCCTGGAGCTTTTTATTGCGAGCCAATTTTATTTCTTGTTTAAGTTTAAACAGTAGAAAAATGTCGTTTTAGATTTTTAAATGATTTATTTTTTACAGAATTCGAACAACCATTCTTCACAAGCTGTACAATTTCGTTCCTGTGGTTTGAGAATCTTATTTCAGTACTGTAATTTACTCTCACTAATAAAAATGGTTATATTAGTAATTTATATGTTTCATCTTCCAAATAAAGCCACTAGTAAATCGATAGAAATTCATCATAAATAGATATGTACTTTTAAAATTGATCACACTAATTTTGAATCACCTGGTATATTTAAACATGTTCATTTATTTAAAATAATTTAACATAACAGATAAAACTTATATTTGCAGAATCCTTAACTGTGCCGGTTTAAGCCCATTTTGTGCCATGGGTGTTCAAAAGCTAAAGCTCGCTTGGCACTGGCAGATAGAAATTCAAAACCAGAAAATCTGATTAAGCTCAGCTTATCTGGGATCTTCCGTGCCTATGGACGCCTGCCCCAAACGTTCAATGAATAAACCGTCATTGATCATTGGCAAAAAACGTACATTAAGAACCACAAAACCTCAATAAACATGTTTAAAGAAATATTAACAGTAAGAAAACACACATGTTAAGGAAAAAAATGCTAAATTCCTCCCAAAAATGAAAAATAAAAATTAATACATATTTAGCACCTCAAATTTCGAAAAATGTACATTTAAAATCATTAAAAGACAATTAAAATATAAAGCGTTTAGAAAAATATGTTAAAAATCATATCAACTTATACTCTGAGGAATTATTTAAATTATCGCATCCGATAAATTTATCTTCATATATATAAAAAAAACCCATTGTTTCTTAAGTTTCTTGCTGATTCAGAATAGTGAATACTGCTATAAATATCAAATCATTTGGTTATATTTTTGATGATTTTATACAAAAAAAGAACACATACAATAAACGCAAAATTTATTTTTAAAATATTAAATATTCTATCTCAACAACAATGCCCAGCGAAGAAAATTATAAGCGGTTTCATTCACAGTATTAATATAAAATATTTCCTTAGTTGTGTTGCATGAAAAGATGTTACTAATATCCATTTATTTTACTACTAGCTATCTATTACTTTCATATAAAATCTAATTGAGTTAAATAAAATTTCAAATTGATTTTGTGTAAAAGTTAATCTCATCTGTTGAAAGTATTAAGTATTAGTTTTATCATTATCTATAACCAGGAAACAAGCTCAAAAAGAAAAGTGTTCTAGGTTAGCTCAATAATTAAAGGGTGGAATCATTTTAGATTAACTGTAGATAAAAGTATTATACGATAACTTAACGGTTGGTTACCAGTAACTGTGATTGATTAGAGGTCACAGTAGTGAACATAATCAATAATTCTCTGATGCTCTTAATAAATGAAGGATTATGAAAGTTAATAATATCCTCTTTTAATGCTCTTTAAACGTGACAAAAATATTTAAACGAAAAGTTAATATATTTATTGAATACACATTATCTCTCAGTGTTAAATTAAAGTTTAAATTGTAGCATTAATTATTTATGATAATTGAAGTTTATGTCCTGATAATTATGCTTATAAGCCAGAATTATGAGTTAACATCTCATAAGTGTATCTTGAAGTATTCTCTGAAATTTTTCAATTATGTTTTTGAACAAATAAAGAGTATTTTTTAAAACAACATTTCCTACTTCAAAAATTAATTTTCAAATGTAAGGTGTATTTTTTTATAATTTGAATTTAATAAAATGAATGACAATGGAAATGTAATCAGCAGAATATAAATTGTAAAATGTTTTAATTCTGCATAACAACTTATCATTTAAAAAAAATAACAAATTATATATTTAAATCTATGTCAAAAACAAAACTAATTTGCATAAAACTTTAGAAATATATTCGAACCTTCATATTACGAACCTCCATAATGCGAATTTATCTAGAATTCGTGAAACCAAGAATATATCATGATTTTCTTCGTAAAAATTTTTTCCCAATATCGCAGTGTATTTTCTATCTAACGAACTTTTTTTATTGTGATTAAATATTTTTTCTCCTTATTTTTAAATTATTACTGAACATTTCAATTTATTCTCTTATTTAAATCACTTTATGGTGTCCATTAACATTGAACTGGTTTAATTATATGTCTAGTTCGCCTAGAGCAACAGAGTTTTGTGCATTTCATCCAAGAAGTGCAACCTTAAACTTCAAATGTCCAGTTCACTGTTACAACTTCAATATCTCCTTTCACCCTCAGCAGAGTTGTCTCGTCTCCCCAGTCTTTAAGCTGGCAACCGTTCATTTATAGTGTTGATCAGTCATGCTGGTAGCTTCGTTTCATGTACACTGCTCAAAACAATTAGGGGAGCAAGCAAAAAAGTTAAGAAAACCGTGTGAGACAGCCACGTATTGGCATACAATGTATAGTACACGCGTATCAATGCGCAATACAGAAAAAAGGGGTAAAAAATAATTTGGAATTAAGCTTTAATTCTTTGAAAATATGGAAAAAAACATGAAAAGATGATTTAGGGCAACAATGTGGTTACATGTAAACGATAAAAAAAAGGTACTGTTTAGACATGATGCATGAGTTTTAATAGGGCGTGTGGTCTCCTCGAACAGCTAAGACTACTGCACACCTGTTTGCCATAGATGCAATGAGGTTATCGATCAGACTTTGGGAAATACTGTTCCACTCCTCAAGAAGTGCAATCTCCAAGTCTCAGATAGTAGCAGGCGGCCTTGGTCGCGCAGCAATGCGTCGTCCGACAATGTCCCAAACATGCTCGATTGGATTCAGGTCAGGAGAGCACGCTGGCCATTCCATACGCTGTATTGTTTCAGCTTCAAGCATGTTCTCCACCAGACGAGCTCTATGCGGTCGGGAATTATCATCCTGGAAAACAAAGGAATCTCCAATGGCTCCAGCGTAAGGGATGACATGAGGTTGAAGTTTCACGTCTGCATACCTTCGGCCCGTCAAAGTGCCATTCCGAATGATATGCAGGTCCGTACGTTCGCCTATGCTGATTCCACCTCATACCATTCAACGAGCTCTTCTGTATTGTGACATTTCACGAACGAATGCTGGGTTATTTCGAGTGCCCCTGTCCCTCCATACAAGAACACGTCGGGTGTCACACTCTAGACTGAATCGGGACTCGTCTGTAAACAGCACTTGGCTCCAATCATGTTGCTCCTAATCTCGATGTTCAGCAGCCCATCTTCTTTGGGCCGCACGGTGGCGTGGGGTCAACGGAATGCTCCATTTGGCGACTATTGGCTCCATTTGGCGACGGACTTTCCATTGGCCTACGTGCATTGAGCCCTCCCTCATGAAGCCGATTACGTACTGTTTGGATAGACACCATTCGTCCTGTTGTTAAGAGCAACTGTCTTTGCAGCTGCGTAGCATTCTCTGTTCTGTTTCGACGGGCTGTTAACTGTATATACCGGTCATTAGTTGATGTAGTGGCGCGTGGCCGACCAGCCATTGGTCGACTTCTAACATTTCCTGTTTCTTGGAATTGATTCCACAGCCTTGCAACAACACTTCTGGCGACTCCAAAAGCGTCCGCGACACTACGTTGTGTGTGCCCGGATTCCAGTCTGCCTGTAACACGCCATGCCATGGATTCCGGTAAATCACGTTGTTGAGACATTCTCAAGTAACCTTGTCTCAAAAAAAAAAAATACTGCGCAATCGAATTTCACACTTACGGCAATAAAACAGACGTTTCTGCAACATCCCGATTTCTGCCCTTATCTCCTTTTTTTCTGGATTTTGACGTCATGAACTTTGATTTGCATATAAAGTTTTCTTCTTCAGTTTCCTGGTAGGCTTTACATTATGGATGATTCATTTTATGTTACTTATTGGTATACATCTTTGCTTACTTTTGTTAAAATCATGTGCTCCCCTAATTGTTTTGAGCAGTGTAACTTGAAAATGATAAAACATAAGTGTTTCAGCATCAAAGAAAAACATTTAATTCTTCAGGAAGAGAATAAAGGCGACAATAAACTTTCCTTGCAATCTTTCTTTTATTTTCTTTTTTTATAGGTAAGATACATAAAATAAATATATATTAATTTTCAAAAAGGTGTGAATATTTACTTTTCTTTGAAATATAGTGCTTATGAATTTAAAATTTGTTTCATGTGGTTTATACAGAAAATTGAAAGTTTAACTTCTATATAGCGAATTTTCCACATAACGTCATTTTTCGGGATTTAGCGACTTCGTTACATAGATGTTCGACTGAAAATACCTGAACTTGAATAAAAATTCTAGTATAATTTACATGTGCGCATATAGAATCAAACATAGTTTTAATAATATAAATATAATAACGGAATGAATGATTCAGTTTGTATCATCACATGAAAACTCAAAAGATTCCATTCAGGTACATGAGCTTCAATTCAAATAAAGTAATGAATATCTAAGTATACTCGGTATTTTATAACGTTTTAATAATCCTTGCACTATTTAATATTATTTCTAATGGCAGACACATACAAATAAACTTCCTTTTAAAATGCTTAGAAATTTAAACTTTTTTTTTTTACTTTTGATCATCAAATTATTTTAAAAAGCTGCATAATTTTTTTAAATTATTTGTTACCTTTGAAATACCACCGAAGTAGAGCAAAAATAAGCATAAAATTGAAGATTTATTTTAATGCCATATAATGCGCTCCAACAAAATTTATTTTCTTGTGTGTAGAAATTTCATATCCCATTATATATAAATCAAAAATATTTTTTATTAATTTAATCTCTTATATATCTTCTCTCTTTATACAATTTTATAAGATATTTTTCTTTACAATTCATGCAATGTTCATTCTGCATATAAAGCGTAGTTTATGTCAAATTCCTCTTCGAAGTTTAGATTAAATTATTTATTTAGTTGTTCGATATTTGTGTTTCTCAACAAATAAAATTGTATTCAATATTGAAAGAACATGCAATATATCGTCTGAGCGAACAATCTATGTTTGTATTGGAGTGGTAAATAAGCAATTGAATTGAACAAATTTAATTGGATAAAATTGGAATTTCGTTATTTGCGTTATTTGTAATCCAGAATAGTGAATCTATTCAAAATATTTTCTTCATTTTCTTTTCTTAACATATTTTTATTCTTCATAAAAATACAAACATTATTTTACGAACGGATTATAATCTTACCCCGATAAATATTCCACTTCTCTAAAGCCTTTCAAACATTATTATGTGAATGAAAGAAAATAATCTGAATTTTATATTTTCAAAAACAAAAAATCTATTTCTTTGTTATTAAGATAAAGAATTCACTTGCGTTAAGTGTTTCTATATCACTGTTCTGTCTGAACTGTATAGAAGAATATATAATAATCATGGAAGTTACAGACCTCTTAATTATAATTCAAAAAGAACACAAATTTTAAAGAGTAATAATCCGTGATTCTTTAAACATTGAAATGGAAAAATAAAATGACTGTTGATTGTGAAATTATTCAGATATATTGCTTTAGATATATTCAAGTAGGTAGTTCACACAGGAAAATATAACTTGTTATTATCAATTTTTTAAAAATTATTTTTGTTTTCCAAATCTCTAAACACTGTAACATAAATCTCATTACTGTCAATTAGTAAACTACATAAAAACGAATATTTTAAATTTAAATTCACATAAATAATTTTAAAATAAAATTATTCATATTAGCATTGTCATATAAATATTATCAACAGTAAAATTCTGAATTAACAACACTGGCTTTCTGTTTCTTACTAAATTTTGGTGAGTGACTGAGTTATTTTTATGGCACAAGAGCTAAGTTCTGCTCAAGAACATCAAATAAGTGTTAAAAGTTTAACTTGTATTTTTCAAATCTTGCAGAAATTAGGTTAAATAGATGCATAAAAGATCACAAGTAAAAATAGAACATTAAATGAAAAACATTATATATAAATTCCTTTTGGGAAGAGTCAGATTAGATGCGCTTAAAACATATGAATGGAAGAAAATGTATAACGCAGAATGTGAAACCTCAGATAATAACCCCAAATGAGATGAATATAGTAAGGGACATTGCAAAAAAAAGACATTTAGAAATATTTTTACTAAATACACCTGTATCTGTTTGAGACAAATATCTACTAGAAGAAAATGTCTATTGAACATATGTTCTTTGCATAGGAAAAGCAGGCAATACTTTAATGATGAAATTTATTGAATGAAATTTTCAGTTCGTTTACAAGCTTTATTTTTCATAGTATTCCGTTTATTGCAAATGTTATATAAATTTGACATTTTTCAGTACAATTATATTTTTTATAAATTAACATTAAAAATATTATTTCAGTATTGCTTTCAACTTTATAAAAATGTGTATTTCTCCCTTTATTTCAAAGTAGGAGTTTATACGATGCTTCCAATACGTTTGAGAGATATTTAAACCTATATTATTGTGTACAGCGATATGAGATCCATACATATTTGTGAAATATTTTTATTCAAATATTAAATTTACAAACAGTCCGTCTCGTCCTTCATTAGTGATGCCTGTGAAAAAAGTTAGGATGTGCGATGTTAAATATAAATACAGTATAGCCTGTTTTTGTGCGATCTTATCATACGGTATATGGATTTCAATGGCTTTGGTGCCATTGTAATGTTTTCATTGAATGTACATACATTTCAAGGCGTTCGGTTTATAGCTTATAAACAGTCTCTCTGCAGTGCAAGTTCAATTGCCTTTTCTGAACGCACTACCAGTACACGATTGAGCATGAAACTAGTATCAGTAATTTGATACATTATGATGATGGATAAGAAGAACCGGATTCTTTGAGAGCGGATAAAATATATTCAGGGATTCCGCATTCCAACAAATTGGAAAAGCATTTTCTTAAAATAGATGCCTATTCCGAAAGGAGTTTGAAATTCCAAAAAGTCCTTCGATCATGCATATCAGGTTTTCGCGACGTTCACAAGCAACTGACCAACCTACCATCGTTTCAAAAATTTATCACTTACTTTATGGTGACAAAAAATAAATCAACTGAAATTTTATCTTCAAGTGACTAACGCGAATTTTAACTAATTCATCGTATGAAGATGCATGATTTGGTTTACAAAGAGCAGCAGTGAATGTACGAGCATTTTGTGTAAAACTTCTCAAACTAGAAGAGAAATTAAATGTTTTAAATTTTTTTCTAAATGGAATTTAATTATTTATTTTGTTTAAAAGTACTTCTCGTAATGTTTGTAAATAATTGAAATATTTTTTAAGTGCGACTTTCTTTATTCTGTCCCTCTCCATAGTATAAAGAAACCTTTTCTGCAGTATATCGATACAGTTTTTAGTTATATGTAAATATTTATCAAATTATTGCGAATCTTTTTGTGCGTTTTTATGTGTTCCCAAAAACTGGTTTTATTGTATAGATAATAAAGAAAAGAGAAAGAAGCACGTAAAAATTCCTCATGAATGGAGGTCTTAATGTTTAGTATGTTTATATAATAATAGTCTGGTAATACTATTTAATTCATTCTCTGTTTGTCTTAAGCTATTTTAAAAGTCGTGTTTATCTAAAGTGCTAACTAAAGTACTGTTATGTGCCAGCAAAATGGTTTGTAAAACCATTTGGGTCAGTCAAATCTGTTCTGAGCGATCGGAAACATTCAACTGAGTACTCCATTTTAAACTGATTCTTTTATGTTCGAAGCTCTTTACTATCGTTAATACGTGGAATCAGGAAATTCGTTTCTCCTTCCTTCCACAAATGATATAGGTTTTTCCGATTGGCAAAATGTTCTCAGTAAGTTTTCACCCTACTACTCATCCTGAACTATTCATGACATTCATTTTTAACTTATAACTATTCATTTTAATGTGTGATTGCTCTTCTATACAGTCAGGAATCCTCTTTTCCTTTCTTTTCATTCTCAAAATCAATACTATTATTTGGTTTTTTGTGTTATTTTTCGCACTGGGTAATGATCTTTTAAGAGTAGTCGGTAGGACCTATACCGACAATGTTAAATTGAGACAATTTAGGAACCTGTTTCTCAGAAAATGTTAAGTATAAAAACTTGAAATTTTGGCTGCATAATAATTCGGCATTTTTATTTAAATAATGGTAAAATGTTTCAAATATATTGTTTACTTTTTTCAAAAAAAATCATCGTAAAAGTATCTCTTTGAAATTTGTGAAAATTGTCATTTTTTTACGGTAACTGCTTCTGAGCAAAATATTTTAGGAAAATCTCCAAGAACGTAGCTCCATTATATATAGTTACATAATATTTATGAGCAGTACAAATTTCAAGTAGTTTAATTCAATATTTTCTATGAAAAAGGTACATGTAATTTGAAAACAATCATTTTGAGATAATTGTATTTTAAGTGTAAAAAGGCACTTAATTACAAAAGTAATGAATTACAACATGTATTTACCCTATTTTATTAAACATTAGTATTTCTTAATTTTTTAAACATAAAATATGAAACAAAAAAGCCTTAAAATATTCAAAATATATATATATAGTAATTTTCAGTTTTTGTTCAACGAGATTTTTTTTGGCATTTTGCATCAATTTTCAAAAATTATGTAACAATCTGTGAAGAATTTTTATCTTCAATGTATTATAAATATCAAATTTAACCTTATAACATCATAAATATAATGCAAACATGTATCAATATGTAAAAGTCATGATTTCGGAATATGTGCTTTTACGACGTTAGAAAAATTTAATTATGGAATTGTATGTTTCCATGCAATCACAATTTCTAAAAGTTTCAAAATTTTTGTTTTTAAATATGAAATTGGTGTATTTTTATGCATGCAACAAACCTATCGCAACGACAAAAATCATTACACATCTGAGTAGTTGTTAGTTACCTATTATTGAAAAACTTTTGAATTATTAAAGCTTAAAAACTTGTCTGAACAATAAATAAACATTAATATTTGCAATTAAGTGAAATATTTAAAATATATTGTTTAGTTTTCTCACAAAAAACATGTAACATAAAAATATCACTATGAACTTTTAAAAAAATTGACATTTTTTGTCACGATATTTGGACTCCAGTCAAATATTTTGACAAAATCCCCAAAACACTCACATGAATATATATAGTTACATATAAATAAGATGAGGGGGAAAAATTCATTACATTCATACATTATAATTCTGAGAAAAACACGAATACAATTTAAAAAACATCATTTTTGAGAAAATTGAATTTTCACTATAAAGTGCCCCTTTATCACAAAAATAATGAATTACAACATGTATTTGTCTCATTTTATTAAACATTAGAATCTTTGCAATTTATTTTGCATAAAATAGTAAATAAAAAAATTCTAATTTGCCAAAAACAGCATTTTTCAGTTTTTTTAACGAGAAAACATCAAAATTTTCTCACATTTTTGAACAAAAAGCATCATAAATATAATGTGAAAATGTATCAATATGGTTTTGGTCAATATTTTGTGAATTTAAGATGGTATTTAAAAATACCTGATTATACGTTTCATAAGTTTTTCTTAGGTTTTCGTAACATTATCATTAGGTTTTATTGTTGCAGACAGTTTCTAAAATTTAAACTTCAAAAGTTACTTTAAACTGGACAAATGATTTCTAAAACAGTCAAAATAAAACAGTTTTTTTAAACATGAAATTTATGTATTTTTAAGTATGTAACAAGCTTCTCGCAAAGACAACAAACATCACATTTAATGTATCATCTCATATCTTTATCTCAGAAACTATTAAACATAAAGACTGAAGATTTTGACAACATGTATAAATTATACACTTATATTTATACTGAAATGATTTTTTTTAAATATGTTAATTATTTTTTTTAAAAACAAACTTTTAGTTGAGCGAGCAAATCTGATTATTATAAATTTATTGAAAATTGTCATTTTTTGTTATGATATATGCTTAAAAATATTTCAAAAATGTCACTTCAGTATACACAATTGCATTTAAGAAACATAGTACATGCATACATTTAATTTGCAAAATTTTAAAAATTATTTAGAAAATAATTTTTATAAAAAATCTTACCTTGTAAAAGTATCCTATATTAAGTATATTACCTTCATTATCCATTATGATGTTATAAAATGAAGATTCATTATGTAAATATTTCTCACCTGGTCACAATTATACATATATTCTATTTTTTTTCTTTCAACACTACTTAAACACGCTGCGATATAGTAATCATTAATTAACTAATTAAAAATGAATTTCAACTAAAAAAAAGACCTAGATTTCAGTAAAAAATGCCTACATTTTAAGTATAACATTTACTAAAACCCACATGAAAATCTGAAATTGCCTCCAAAGGTTTTTAGCAAATCTAACAGTTTCAGTTATACAATTACCTTAAGTTAATTTGGGTATTAAAAAATAAAAATTAACCGAGGCTTTGCAACTTTTCCCAAGTTTTAAAAAGACAATGTTTACATTTCTATCTGTCAAAATGGGCGTGGTAAATCAGCTGATTAATTTTTTGAAATCGTTTTTAAAATACTTCTAATCCACATAATGGCTTGTATGGTATATCATTCGAAAGGTCTTGATTTGGAGATTTTACAAATATCAAAAACTCAAAATCGATTTATCAAAGATTTCCACCCGACTGACTGCTTTTAAAGTTACAAGTATCAAATTATAGTTCTAAACTATGTAACAGTATTGAATCTTAACCATAGTGTATCCCCCAACGTAATAATCGTCTTGTTTTTAAGAAAAACGATGTTTAATAAAACTTTAATTTACAATTGATTTTTGTTCCGTCATCTTTAAATAGACTTTCCTTGAAACAATTTTTAGGCAAAATGATATAGAAACTTCATATAACCAACTGTGTTTTCGCATTTTTACCAAGTATTGTTATTATGTACTGCTCAGATAGTAAGAAATTTTCAGTTAATCCAATAAATGAAACTTAACATATGTTAAATATATTGTTATTTTAAATTTCGCTTTTAAAAAATGAGTGCATTTCCTGACAGATTTAGAGTTATAACACCCAATATTTTGGAAAATTTAAAATGAAATAAATTTTTACTTAGCATGTTTCAATCTGAGTTCATATGAGTTAATCAAATTTAAATTAAGGTATCCACTACGTTCGGAACCGTGATTTCGCAAAAGCTCATAAATGGATAATATTTATGATATTTAGTGTCACTTAGTTTAGAACACGAATATAAAATTGTTTTAAGAATATTATTACAATAAAAAATATTTAAGTACAATATTTTGACAAAAAATGAACATAGAATGAACCATTTTCAAAACATTTTTCTTTTACGAAAAATGCTTCTATTGTAACAATATTTTGCCTGTAAATATCTCAGACGTCTGCACAGAGGCTAAACTAGAATTTTTGAAATACATAACGTAGGAGTGGATTTATCTATAATTTACTACAATAGAGGGAAAATATGTAAACGAAAAAATGCCGATAATTATTTCATTTGGTAGTGACACTGAAAATAATATAGAATTTTTCAAAAAATCTAGTTCAGACTCTCTAGACAAATCTTTACTTTATATAAGCAAAATGTTATTATAATAGAAGCATTTTTTATAAAAGGTGAGCTTTTGGAATAAAGGTTATACTAAGTTAATTTTTTGTCAAAATATTGTATTTAAATAATCTTTTTCATCATAATGTCCTTAAAACTATTTTATACATGTATTATAATCTAAGTGACACTGAATACCATGGAAATTAAAATCATTGAAATCTTTTCAACTTTCCAACCACTAAAAATGAATAAATTTAAACTTCATCAAATAATTTGAAATATATTTTCTTACACATTGATAAAAATAATAACAAAAAAATCTAATTAAGATCTATTATTTTTTTTTTAGATTTCAAAGCCCAAGTGTTCAGGGAAGTTTACATACAGAGCCTAATTATATATTGTTAAAATACACCGAATTATATTTGAATTTTAAGTGCTTGAACTTCAGTTTACATCAAAGACAACATGAATGAAGATTTTCACACATTTTTTTTATAACTTGAATGTTTGAATAAATGGTAATCAAAAATATACGGAAACATTTACACTAGACATTTATGCATATAAATAAACATAAAAATGAATTTTAAATTCGATCTATTCAAAAACATTCGAATTATTCTTCAAAAATATCTATTTATGCAAAATACCTCAACATTTATCTTATTTTCAAGGCTAACTGAATAAGTATTTAAAATCTGGATATTTTTTGAAATCTCGACCGTATAAAGCTAGAAATTTTATGTTAGAAATTCCATTTGAAATTTCGAAAAAAAATGTATCGCACAGTTAAAAATTATTTACCATAAGTTCTAGCAACTCTTTGAGTATAATATAAATTTCAAATTTTATTATATAGCTTCTTTGGTATTTTTTAATATATTTTGAAGATTTCATACAATTCAGTTAAAAAATGCATGCTAAGAGCAAAAAATATACTAAAAAAACCGAGGAATATACAATAAAGTTTTACATAGAAGCAAAACTGAGAAGCTAAAAGATAGGAATGAAAAATTTTGAGTATATCTGAAGTAGTTTTCGAAATATTTATTTTAAAGTTCAGAAAATTTGTGTGCGTTATGTTATACTTAATAATAATTAAATGGTTAAAATAATATATGTTAATAACAGTCATGTAATCGTGTGATGACACATTCATATACTAATAAAAATTATAATGGTCATTGATGCGAATGTCAAGAATTTTATGTAATTTTAAATTCAGACATTAAGATATTGATGTAGAAAATATAAAACGACCATCTAAAATACATGAAAAATGCAGTCTGCTATAAAATGATCTTGACAAACAAAATCCGGCATTTTCTCTTACTATGGCAGAGCCGGCTTAGTCAGGGGCGATCTGGAAAAACAGAGAGAGAACCGCGGTTTTAATGGATGCCGCTCTAGCTTTTAAAGTTCCCAGGAAAAATTATATATATTAATAAATTACAAATGCAAAAATAATTCTTGTAATGTTCCATACAATTTTATAACAACGAATTGTGAAATTGGCTTCCAATACATTGTTGTTTTTGACAATATGTAAGGTAACCAACCCTACTTTAGATAGATTTGTACTACTTTTTCGTAACCGTATTCCTTTTAAAATTAATTCGTGCAGCCGAAATACATCTTTTGCACCCTTAAAAAATTATGTAAACTATAACGGTAAATTTTAATTTATGCAACTTGTGAAATGTTCATCATTAACCATTTCCGTCTAAACAGTTTACATGAAAAAAGTTTGGACTCCCTCATTCATTAGGGATTTATATAAGATTCTAACATTAAATTTTATTTTTCACCGAATAGGATCGAATGGTAGTGTATAGTGCTTCCACACCACAGGTCTGGGGTTAAATTAACAGGCTGCGCAAGGTCAACTCTGCCTTTCATCCCCGCTACATTGGGTCGATAAATGAGTACCAAGCTTGCTTGGGGTCTTAAACACTGAAGGTCTCTCTTCAGACAGACCACCAAATCGGGACATCTGTTCATGCACCTCAGCGTCCAATGGTCACGTGTATTATGATGGGCACAGTAGTTCCTGGCCCTCATGGATTGTTGTGCCTCTGAGTTGGAGTTTTAAGTTTGAGGATTACCTCACTTTGGGGGTACCTCTTAGATAAACATGTATTTCCACTCATTTGCAATTAAACATTTTTCTTTCAGTTACGTTTATATCAGAAGGAAGTTTTATTTTTCAAATGTATTTGCTTAATAACATGTATATTTGTGTGTATTATATTAAAAATTTGATCAATCCAAAATTACATGTTTTAAGCTCCTCTAAAAGCTTTTAGGTTTTACAACTGATCTTACAATCCATATACGTTTTATAGTAGTATATTTAAAAATGATAAATACATTTTTACGAGTGTGTGAGCTCTTCTGCCTCGTTTATAAATATAAAAAATTGCATTGAGCTACAGTTTTTAAAATGTACAGAAATAAGTGGAGAAATAGGATACTTACATATTATGAATATTTTTGACTGTAGTAAGATATATTTATATTTCAGTTTCTTTACAATTTGAATAGAAGTTGTAAGCCATTTTGCGAATAGTTTGATATTGAGTATAATTCCATAGGCTGTTTAATATTGTAAAGTGTTTTACTTTGATACCAGCACACATTAAAATAAGGTTCATTTGCATTTATATGATCAGCTTCAGTGATATTTACATTTTCAAAAATAGTCTACACGTATGAAAACATTCTTTCACAACCGCACACCACATCTCATACTATATCTTCCCTACAGCATGAAATATTTGTGTATACTGAAAAATTTAATACTGGATAAATTTCCAAGTGTTAAATTTGTTTTTAAAATTTGGTATGAATACATTGTGGAACTGTCAGTTAACTTCACTGAACAAAATTGTTTTAAGTGTACTGTTTTGAAAGACAAAATTAATTAGGGAGAACTTTTCTCACAATAGAATTTGTAATGACTGAATTGTGTGAAAATGTAGTTATCGATGTGTGACATTTTTCCTTGTAATAAAAGAAACAGAAAGATAAGAAATTTAACTTGAGTAGAAAATAGTTAGAAGTACTGTCATGCGCATTTGAAGAAGTATATCCCCCATTAAAATTAAAAATTATTGACTGAATGTGTGTTATGTCCATCACAAATGCCGATGTAGAAAAGATATTTTTATTTAATACAAGCAGTTCGAAAAGGAGAGCACTAGGAATGAAAATTTAGATTTTTTTCGAAAAATATTCAGTTAACATAAAAATATTATTCATATGATTTAAATTTAAATAAATTAAAAGTATTGAAATAATTTTTAATGTTATTCTAAATTAAAAATATAATTGTATAGAGAAAGATCTGTTTTATTTCATAAATATGCACCATTTATGTTATTGTTTAAAAAAAAAAGATAGGGCCTTTACTCTTTTTACCTCAATAACTTTTTTTAAAAACATGAAAGTGAGCGCGTTTCTTTACTCTCATATTCAAAAATGAATACAGGATGTTTTTTTCTGGTTCAAATCGCAATACCAAAATATTTTTTTTTAATTTTTAAAAATGACAGAAAAATAAATTTTGTTTGAAGAAAATATAACTATTTTTCAACTTTTAACACGCCATTTATTTCATGTTGTTTTTTAATCTGCATTTTGTTTTAATTTTACTGTGACTGAATCTATGGGAAAAACGACAGAGTAGAAAAAAATACGGTTTTCATACAAGATTGCCCATGGCAACTTAACAGCTAGCTGTAAACGATTGCTAGCCTGGTTCTCAATGATCAAATACGCCGAACCAAGTCATAAAGTTGTCCCCTTTCGACCTCCCAAGTTTTAAAAGGGGGGAAGAATTGAAGTCTGTTGCATTTTTGAAGGGAATAGCAATATAAGAGTAAAACGCTTTCGGAATAACTTTTCAGGAAGAAGGTGTCCAGTTAGAGGATTAAGGTAATTATTGAAATACGCCATAAACCATATATTTCACAATAGTTCACATAACAAAACATTTTCGGAGACTAGCTTGTTTCCGTACTGTTCCGGGATATAAATTATCTATAACATGGAGATGTTAAGTACAATATATTTTCATATTTTGCATACAGAAAAGTGCTATGGGATTGATTTATGGAAAATGCAAAATCACCAAAAGAGAAGTCCTGCTTATGCATGGCTTTGATTTCCTCGCTGAATTCTTATCAAAACACATTACTATTTAAGACTTATTATATAAGATAAATAGAAGAAAACCTCATATAGTTTTGTGCATATATACATGGAGAAGTGCATCTGGAATAGAAATGTAAATATAATTATCAGAAATTCCATCATCTGTAATTGTAAAAAATGAGAACTTTAACAATACTCAACAAATTAATAACAATTTTCTTCACCAAAAATATCCAGAATGGTTAAGCAAATGATACACTATATATCCTATTACTTTTTTTAGATTGATAGGCATAAATTAGAGATAATGAATTCATTTGTAATGAATAATATGTCGTCTTTAGACAATTAATTAGACAGTTAAAATATATAACTACAACAAATTTTCAATTAAGTCACAAGCATGCAATGGATTTGTAATTGATGTATAAGAAATAAACATTTATAATACAATGTACGTTTCAAATATTTTAGCACATTATTCATAATTCATGTACAAAAATTGTATACATCTTTAAATAAAATCTTTAAGACAGATTAAATGAATATGTATGTATTGTTTACACAAGCACATATGTAATTTAACATGACTGTTAGCATTAGACCTGTGACTTGAGATTCAAAGTAATATTATATGTATGCAATATCAGGAGGTAAAGTTAAAATATTGCTACAGTAATTGATTCTCAGTATCTCAATTAATTAAGAAAAGTATCTTCCAAAAACTGTTCAATAATAAATTAGAACTGCAGTTTTTCCTTCTGATATCAAACGAAATTATAAAAGTTTCATTTTAAGTACTTCATATATTTAACTCTAAGTCATTTTCTTCTCTCTGAAATCTATTCATTAAATATACTGGTAATTAATGAATTAATTCTAGTGAATGATTGAAATGTTAATTCAGGCAATTAAAAAGTAATTTGGAAGCTTTGAGTTCAATGTAACAAAACTCCCTGCAGCCTCACTTGAAATAAATCCACCTATAAATTTCAATTAATAGATCAATACTCTAGAAAAAATATGGCTTACAGAATTCGATGAATAGGTATACAAGTACATCCTTCAAAATGAATTTGTTGATTAAGATATAACTTTCTCAAAGTGATGTTGTTTATGAGTTTTAATACTTGAAGTAAAGCAACATATCAGAAATTCTTTTAAAAAATTCATAGGTATTTTGTTTAGCTCAAAAAGGATTTTGGTTTCTGTAGAGACAAATAGTTACTAATACGTAGAGTTTTCATAACTATGTATTACTGCGTATCAAAAGTTCAAAATCATGAAAAAAAATCACCTGATACTCAGACGGCAATCCAACTAATAAATCATAGCATTTATAGCGAGCATTGTTTCGAAACCAGTTGATGCGGTCAGAAACGAAGAGCGGATAATTACTACTTGATATTTATTGTAGAGGCAAGGGTTTCCTGGAATACATGTCCCCTGCGTTCGAAGATAAAGGAGTTATATATAAGGAAGAAATATTTCTAATATAGGGATGTACTCATTTCATTAGAGTATGCTTCCAGAGTAGATTTGAAGATGTTTTAAGTGTTTGATGTTTTTTTTTATTTTATTAGTAGGACTTTGAGTACATGTTAAGATGTGTAATATATTTCATGGTAACAGAAATTATAAGATAAATTAGTTTCACTAATACTTGTATATATAAACATTTAGTTTCTATGATACACGCATTTAATAAGGTAGAGAACTTATATAGTAGAGTTAGATTATCATTCAAAGGATCATTTGCATTTAAAACATTTGTAATTTGAGTACATCATATATAGACTGATGAAGTATGTATTGGTGTGTGTTCTTAATTTATCTCTTTAAAATGTGATCCAAGAGAATGTTAGTGTTATTTCTTCATTCTATTCTATTGAAAGAAATAATGCATATGTGAATACTGATTCTTAATAAATATGAGATTTGAGTAAATATGATTGAGTTGTTGATTTGAGTTATTAACTAAATAAAGTGTAATTTGTATATGGCTAATAGATAATTTATGTTTATATCATTTATTTTGATTTTTAAATGTTAATGTATTGTAGTATGTAATTCTGGCCAGAAGGATATCGTTCGGTGTTAAAAAGGTAGTGTTATGTAAATTTTATAGTGATATCTCCTGTTGACAATTAAAATGATTTTAGTCGAACCTCACAAAGGACAGAACTTTTCCTTTATAAGAAAGTGGAAGGAGGATTTTCTAGCGAACATTTTTCCGAAACCGGTTAATGACATCAAAGACCAAGAGCAGGTAGTGTTACTGCTTGGGATTGTAGAGGACGAGGGTTTCCTGGAATTCATGCCCCCAGCGTTTGAACTCCCCCAAAGGACACACGTGAAGATCAATTTTAGAGGGATCCGGCTGGAAGCTGAGAGCAAAAACGTGCCCTTAGTGTAAGATGGAGTTTTAGTATATTCATGTAAATAAAATTATATATATATATATATATATATATATATATATATATATATATATTATATATATAGCTTGATGTGTGTTTTCGTATCCAATACGCCGCACATTGCATGAAAAAAATATTGAAGAATTATAATTGTATTACGAGTAAGTGTCACATAAATTAGCACCATCAATTGAAATTGTTATATAAAAGGGTAAACAAGAATGGTTTTAGGGTATCTTATATCATGATCATGATTTTTTTTAAAAAATGACAATTTTTTATGATTTTATTTTATAGCCAATCTTACTAGCTTTAAAAAATGCCAAGCTTTTTATTTTCCATTCACTAGAACAAAAACTGCAAAGGTTTTAGTAAAAGCAGATGCCATAACTTTACATAAGATGTCAAACTTTAAAATGCGTTTTACTCGAAATGTGTTTTTTTTCAAAAAGCTCAAATGGGGACAGCGATTGCTCAAAAAGGTTTTTTTAATAATTTGCTGAAATTATGCATGTATGTTCTGTATAACAGTAAAAGTGTTTTAACCTTCAGATTTATAATCACTGTTTTATTACAAAATTTACAGTTCTTTATGTGAATATAATCACTGTTTTTTTAAGCAATTTCGAATAATATCTAAGATAAAGTGCTCTAGTTTTAGTAAAAATTAAAATATCTCTTATTCTGAAGATCATTTCAAAAAAGAATAACATAGCAACACATTGGAATAGAAAATGTCAGAATTTCTTCATTTACTATTTGTGGAGGGCGGGCCCCGTTTATTCAATTTTTTGTGAATGTTTACCCATTTTTTTTCCATTTTAGTAGTAATAATTTATTTTTATCTTCTTAATTTTAGCCTTTTTTCTTTAAATTTACTAAAATAATCTAAAAATCCCAAGAAAATCTCCATATCTCAATTTTTTTCAAAAAAAAAAGTTGTTTCAAGTAGCTGGAAACCTTAAATACTGGAAGAATTTTTTTATCTTTTTTTCTGTACCAAAAACTGCCATATACCTCGTCAAAAAATACGAAATTAAATAGAGAAAGCTTTTGGATTTGATATGTGATGGCCGTAGACGACTTCTCATGATTCATAATTGCAAATTCTTTAAAGGCATCGATTCTACTAAAACGTACATTAAAGTTTAACTACCATTTAAGACCCGCAATATAGAAAAGACAGTTGCGGCTAAAATCTATCGAGCCTCAAAATCCTTGCGTTTTCATGGTGGGGAAATTCGGAAAATATGATGCCTGCTCTAAAATCATTTGCATCACTTACACTGATTAGAAATAATAAAGTTATTTGTCAACAACACACTAGTACTGCTTAAAAAGGCGATGTTAACAATCATTTAATCAACCAATCTGGGTTTAATAACCGTGGCGTACAAAGATTGCGGACTATACTTTTTAGAAAGCTGTGCTCATGTAGAAATGCATGAATTAAAGAAATGTATGCCAATATCGAATCATGAGTGCAAGGGTGACAGATTTTTTCAGCCTCGTACCACTACTAAACGTAGAAAATACATCTTTTCTATGTAAAAATAACGGATGCATAACAACACTGAAAGGTGAGGGGCTTCTGCACGAGAATCTATGTCCTGCATTTTATAGATAACCATAATTCATATATTAGAATCTTAGAACACAAAATACCATTCTAAAATACCAATGGTAAATATAAAAATAATAAAATCAATGTTTTATGATAAGATTAAAAATTTATAAGCTCAACATTCTATTAATTAGGCTTAGTGAAATCTTAGACTCAGAGCCAATAAATGGGGTTCAAAAAGTTTGATGGCGCTAACTTTCCATCAATTGCATCTTAGTAGGCCAAACTAGAAGTATCTAAATTCATAAAAATTTAAAACAGTTAAGAGTTTAAAAAAATTAAGTCATTTGCCATTACATTTTGAATGATATTTAGACATAAAGATGTTAACATTTTTCGACAACTAAGTGTATAATATAACTGAAACACCGAACAGTATCAACGAAAATGTACCCAATATTAAATTGGAAAATATCCCTAAAAATCTGTAATAATATATATATATATATATATATATATATATATATATATATATATATATATATATATATATATATATTGATTGATTGATTGAATATTGATGTCGCACTGTTCAGAGGCTTCACACACGAGGGCTTTTGGCGACGGACCAGGTAATTTTGAGCCATGGTCAAGTGACGTGGACGACGCCTGAACTGGCACCCCCTCTCCTAACTACCACACCACACCAGCGGGAGGACGTTTCAGCTCTCGACAGATTTAACGTGCATCGCTGCCCTACACTGCGGTTCTTTAGTGGTACTGGGCTCGAACTCGTGACATGACAAGTCATGGTCCGATACCTATACCACTCGGCTACCGACACTGACAAGTCATTTGGTTTAGGTTCGATAATAAATGAAAATAGAGCGAACTCTTTACCATCGCGTAAGGATTTATGAGTAAACAAGCCTGTTAAAAGGAGCAACGAGCGCTGACGAAGGCGAACGCATACTATATGGTGTCTCCTCGCTGCGATGTTGTATTTGGTAACACCCGGTTGCGCGGCAAAAGGTCCGCCATGTTAGATTATATATGATGAAAGCGTAATAAAGGAATATTGTGAAGATGATGCCCTCTTCATTTTACCAGCAGGCCTGGGGCCTGTCATATATATTTTAAATTTTAATATTGTAATATCTTTCAGAATGCGATGGCGAATAGTTTTATTTTTCAAGTATAATGATTTAATTTTAACTTTTTAATTTAAAGTATAATGGTTTAATTTTAACTTTTGAATTGAATTGATTTTTTTTTTTTGAAATTTGGATATTTTCCAATTAACTTACCAAGTTGCAATAGGGGGAAGGTTGGCGCCATCAAACTAGTTTAACCCCACTTATCGGTCCTAAGTCCGAGATTGCACTTGGATATTTTATATAAATTTTTATTTTATTTTATAATTTTTTAATTTTGTTTGAAAACGATGGAATATTATCTTTTATATTCGCCATTGATATTCTGAAGTGTTTTGGTATTATAGGATTCATATATTTCAATTTTTCAATTGATAATTGTGGTTGTTTTTATTAATTTAAATATATATATATATATATATATATATATATATATATATATATATATATGTATATATGTATATATATATATATATGTATATATACATGTATATATATGTATATATATATGTATATATATGTATATATGTATATACATATATATATGTATATATATACATGTATATATATGTATATATATACATGTATATATGTATATATATATACACAGTCCAGTCACATTAATGTGACCATCTGTCAAAGGCCAGAATAAACACCTTTCGCAGATCGGACTACTGCGAGACGTGCAGGAAGAGAGTCACGTAGGTCCCTGAAGGTGTTCTCTGGGATGTTGAGCCATGCCGACTCTAATGCCGTGGCCAGCTGCGCTAGATTAAGCGGTTGAGGATCCATGGCGCGAACAACTCGATCGAGATGGTCCCACAGATTCTCGATTGGGTTTAATTCAGGTGAGTTTGCTGGCCAGGGGAGGACGGTAAACTCATCCTGGTTCTCTTCGAACCACCCACGTACACTGGCAGCTGTATGGCACCTCGCATTGTCCTGCTGGAAGATGCCATCATCCTGAGGAAAAACAATGCGCATGTAGTGGTGGACATGGTCCGCAAGGACAGATGCGCACTTGTATTGATCCATCGTGCCTTCCACAATGATCAGTGAACCCAGAGAATGCCAGGAAAACATTCCCCAGACCATAATGCTCCCGCCTCTAGCTTGGACCGTTCCGGCAATGGTTGCAGGGTGGTTCCTTTCAGAGGTTTCACGCCTTATACGCCAACGTCCATCTGTCCGATGGAGCATAAAAAGCGATTCATTAGAAAACGCTACCTGTCGTCACTCAGTGGACGTCCAGCTGCTGTACTGGCGTGCAAATTCTAGCCTTCGTCGTCGATGAACAGCAGTCAGCATAGGTGCACGAACCAGGCGTCTGCTTCGGAGGCCCAGACGCAGCAATGTTCGCTGAATAGTAGTTTGGGAGACACTTTTGGTAGCCCCTTGGTTCATTTTAGTGGTCAGTTGCTCAACGGTAGCCCGTCTATCTGCCCGAACGCATCTCTGCAACCGTCGTTCGCCTCTGTCATCTATGGCCCGTGGTGCACCACATTTGCCACGTCGCTGATTTTGAACAGTCCCATTTTGCCATGCACGGTACACTTTTACCATGGCGGCACGCGAACAGTTCACAAACTCAGTCGTTTCTGAAATGCTTCCACCCTTGGCCCGAAAGCCAATGATCATGCCCTTTTGGACGTCGGATAAATCGCTTCGTTTCTGCATTACGCCAACGATTGAAATGTTTTCCGAAGCCCTCACACACCCTTTATATACGCTCAATTGCACTATGCTGCCACCTGCCTTCTGTGATTGGTTATTTAACTCTGACGTGGAAAGTACGTGGTGGTCACATTAATGTGACTGGACTGTATATATATATATATATATATATATATATATATATATATATATATATATATATATGAAGTATAATTGATGTGTTAGTTTCATCTTAAAAGCTTTTTAATTTGAAATGGTCCTGAAACCTCCAGGCCCTCGCGTAAATAATTGTTAGATATCCACCAAATGGGAGTTAATGAAGAAGACGTTAACAAGGAGAAAAAATGTATGCCTTCATGTTTCAATTTATTATTACTTTTAAATTTAGATTATAAATAAAAATTTAACATGCCTGATCAAAGGTTCTCTAACTTATAAGTGAAAAAACATTTTTTTCAACAGAAATAAAGCTCAAAAAAAGTTTTATTTTCATTTAAAAATTTTTTAACATCCACACAGGACATAATTTCCAGTCCGTCTCAATTTAAACGGTTATTATTTGATGTCAGAGTCTTATTAAAAACAAATAATTTAAAATACTATTTATACTGGCTGGGTGGCGTAATTAGTTCGGAGCTGATTCTGTACGCCCAAGTTTGTGTTCTCTTCCCTAACTAAAGATGGTGGATTTTTATGATGCTAAAAATAGGCAACGAAAAAAAACAAAAAAAAAATTCGTCAATTATGTGGCTTGTTAAAGATTTTTAGAGTCCATGCCTGTTTCGCTATGGAGTTTTCGGCAAAATTAAAATTCCTTGTACAACTTCTCATCGACAGAGCTCTTGAGTGGAAAATGGTTGTCAAAACTACATTGGGGCAATTAGTATACATCTTCATGGTTCCTTTTAAAATAAGTGATGCCAGATCCCGGAGAATTTATTAGCTCTCCTATGGTAAATACCAATCTACAGCTTTATTTGAAAGGAAAAAAATACTATTTATACCTTCCCAAAAAATTAATACAACTCAGTAACATTTTATCACAATGTTTCACTTTTGTACGAGAAGAATAAAAATTCCATGCAACAAGCTTCGTACATATTAAATTCATGCTTGTGCTTAATATATAATTATTATATAATGATCCGACCAAAGTATGCAAATTACGTGAAGCAATGTGCCAACTGTGACTAATGATTGGAAATAAACAGCAAAATGAAATTCGGACCTTCTAATCCTTTTACTTTTCAAGCCACATACTAATCAGTTGGCGAGCTGCCTCGATGATGTTATGTAGAGCTATGTTTTGTTTTTTAAACTTAAATTCTGAATAAATTATTAGTTGGTTTATAGTAGTTTATTATCTTTTTTTAGTTTTTAATAATAAATGATGATCTGGAGTCAACATCCGATTTTCATAACAAACTTCTTATGCCAGGTAGTTTATTGCAATGAAACCTGAGTTTTTATAACGTTGAAATATTTTAAAGTATAATTATGATTTTGAATAAAGCTGCTTTCCTAGTATAGATGCGTTGAAGTATTACTGGATTCTCTGAAAAAATATATAAATTTTTTCATGATTGCTAAATAAAGAATATTTTTACCCTTCCAAATTTTTTAAACATGTTACATAGAGTGTATAAAATAATTATAAATCCGTTAAGAAATTAAGTAAACAGTGCAGTGTATAAGAAAATGAAGATTAAGCTATTCATTTTTATATTTGTATGTTGAAACAACATATGCAATTTCTTACCATACAATTTCCCTTGAAAGTCACATGAATAATTTCTCGTGAAACAAAATTAAATGATGTTTCAGAAATGCTTAGAGGATTACGATTATCTAATATATTTTAATATTAACGTAAGTTAGAGTTTGATTTACAACTTTAATTTCAGTCAGATGAATACTGTTAAAAATTTCATGGAGTATATAGTTCAAAAACCAATGTACATAAATTGTGAAACAATCATAATTAAATACAAAAGTTGTTACAATTTAATTACTTATCTAAAAAAAATATAAGCACCAAAAAAGTGTAGGGAATGGGAAAAACATTGAAATTAATTCTTAGATGTTTCCCCATAAACACATTCATACACTTAACATGCATTGTTTGTAGAAATGGAAAAGTTATATTTGGAACATTATTTTCAGCATTCTTACAGAATGCAGTAAATAAAATGAATTGAATGCAAAAAAATTTTGAAATATTATATATAAATTTCTGCAACAAATACCTCAAAAATGTACTTATAGTTTCTACAATATATAATACCTTTCAGAGTTTTATTTTTCTTGTACTAAGAAAATTAAGTATTTTCAACAATGAAAAATACCAATATTTAATTTAGTACAAGAGTAGTCATTTCAAAATTTTCAAGCATTTTAAAAATATATGGAAGTATCGTTTTCCTTTTACTTCTCAGACAAGAATAAGCCCGTCCCTTAAAAACTATTCTCTAACGTGCTTTATTATAAACAACGTATTTTCCATTTGTAAGTGTATTGCACCGTAGTCTACTCTCACTAAAAAACAACCGGCTTTAAATATTTTTTTAAATCTGTTTTCAATATTCTCTCTTCAAAATTCGTCGCAAGATACTGCTTATTTTTATACTATTTACCGAGCAATATTTCATTTTCAAAAGTTATTTCTTCATGCAGCATAAAAAAGTGTTTTTTTTTTCAATAGGTGAAATAATTTTAGAAAAAGATAAGAAATACTTGATTAGTGAAGAACAAAACAAGCAAATACTTTGTTCTTGGGTATGAGTAATGTTCTATATTTAAATCAATTAATTATAAATAAAAAATAGTTATTTTTGATTATATATTGAGTGAATGAATTTGAACTTTATTCAAAGTAAACATATAGCTGAAGCATACAGGATTCTTATTGAGACTTACGGTGACAATGCACAATCGAAATTAACATGCAGAAACTAGTTTCGACGCTTCAAAAGTAATGATTTTAAACTTGAGAACAAAGAACTGTCTGGTGCATTGATAAAAGTTTGAAGACGAAGAATTGAAGGAATTACTTGATAAAGACCCTTGTCAAACACTAGCTGAACTTTGAAAATCATTACAAGTTGTTTTGTCAACTGTTTCAAAACTCTTAAAAGGGTCAGGAAAGGTCCAGATGCAAGGGCATTAGATATTGTACGAATTGAAGCCTATAGACATCGCGAAAAGAAAATGTTTCTTTACATCATAATGTGACTACCGATGAAAAGTGAATACAGCAAGATAATTGAAAGCGTAGATGATCGTAGGGTAAGACCAGCCATGCGTCAACATCGTCCTCAAAACCAAAAACCCATGATTTGAAGCATCTCCGCATTTGCTAGAGCCAGACGGTGTAATTTATTATGAGCTGCTCAAACCAGATGAAACTATCACATGATATTGCTAACGCTGCTTTTGAGTTGATCCCTAAAGGAAAAACGGCCGTTATACTAGAAGAGAAACGAAAAAGTCATTTCGGTACATGAGTACTCTAGGACACATGTTACAAAATTTAAACCAGTGAAAATAAAAAAAACTTACCTGCAAACGCTTATAGGGGAAGAGTTCTACCCCAACTTCAGTATTCACCAGACATAGCATCTACCGATTATCCCTTATTCCGTACGATGGTATATAGTCTTTCTCAGCAGTGCTTCCGTTCTATTGAAGATAAAAAAAATTGATCGATTCTAGGATATCCTCAAAAGACCTTTCGTTTCTACGACGTGGAATTCGGATACAGAAAGATGGAAATAGTGTTCTCTAGTAATGGGAAATGCAGTCGGAGAACTCTTTTTAGAACTTATGTTTTAAAAAAGCATTTATTTTGTCAAAAAAAGACAGTGGTAACTTATTCAGTCCTAAAACTATTCAATTTTTTAAAAAAAAATGGTGAAATATATTTTAAATAATACAATGCAACCTCTAATTCCTCAATGATTTTTTCCTTTCTCTGTTCTTTCCATACGCGTGTACATAAATATTGAAGCACAAAGTAGTCTAGCACACATAAACGAAAATTTCAAACTGACAAAATTTGAAATCTAACGGTTTCAAGTGAAACATAAATACTTAAAGATATTTTAAACCCTGCCTATATATAATTCAGCTATCAATCTAAGCAATATAATTAATTACTGAAATCCATAGTATTTATTATTGTTAGAATCGAACTACAGAGGGCGCTGTAAAAGCGCGAATATACAAAGGTGTAGTGGTACGCCCACAGACACTCAAGATAGCAAAAGGTATGTTTAATTACCATATTAGCAATTGTTTAATAAAGACTTGTTATAATTGTAAGGAAGTGTGGGATCAGTAAATTGAGTAGCGAGTTATTCCATCCTGACCAAAACATGAAATCACTACCCGTGATTGCAAGGTTCGAGTGTATCCACAATACTTAGTTTCAAAAAAAATGTTTAATGATGTTATTTGCAGATACAGTAAATATCAAACACAATGTACCTTGAATTTAGATAAATCCCACTGAATTATTCTATCCATATATGTGACATTATACTTCTATAAACGGTTCTTTTTAAATTTCATTATCCAAAAAAACGAACTTCAAATACTTAACCAACAAAGGTAAGCATTCTCAACACACAGCTAAATCTTCTACACATAGCATGAAAATATATCCAGACATTATAAAATAGATGAAACTTAGGAAATAGTCCATAGGTCTACCTAAACTTAGGCTAAAGTAAGCCTTAAAGCAGAAAATATGCTATGTGCTTAATTGAGTATTAAATGTAATTTTTTTTTCTTAGGCTTAAATTTTCCTTTCACAATTATTCTAATAATCTTTATCCAAAAATCTATTGTTTTCTTATTATATAATTTTGAAGTTTTCGCTCTTAGAGATAAACCAGCTAAAAAATAGAATAATTTATACACATTTTAGATTCCTATAATATTTTTGTTCAATGGTTTTCCAGAATAATTTTATGAAAATGCAAAATTCGTAGTACATCATTGTAAAAAATATATGTTGTTTATTTTCCAATACGTAGGAAAGAGTTACGTAGAGTTTTATATTTCATAAATAAAATTCTGAAAATATAGATTTTTATTCTTTGACTAATCAGGGTTTAAATTACACATTGTTTATGTTAATGTATATAAAATATTTTATTATAGGAAGCGTACATATAGGTTATTAATGTACTATGCCTAAATTAAAACTTTGATTTCTTCTAAAGCAAAATGTTTCTTAGTTGTGTGCATTTATCACTCAGTTCCATTTTTAAAAAAATAATTTTTGCACTTGGTTATATTTACTCTCCTTTACATAACTTTTTTTTTTTAAAATAAAAATTACAAGGGGTATTTTTATCAATGAGAAAAAAAGAGAAAGTTATTTTGCATACTTATTTTACAACAACATTTGAAAAAAAAATAACATAATTACAATTATGGAATCAAACTTGCTGAAGAAATACTTAATATTTAATCAAAAATTATATTTAATATTTAATTGTATAAACACGTGTGGATTTCTAATGTATCGTAATAACTGCAATGACATGAATTATAAAAATGTATTTCTAAAAACTATTAAATTAATATGTATTTTTCTTATCAATAAATAAGCTTAAGATAAATAACACAAATTTTATTTAAAATTAGTTATCATTTTTCATAGTAAGCTTTCCCTTTGTTCTTCATAAGTTTACTGGTTCATTCTAATATTAGAAAATATAAGTATTATACTCTTATCTGGAGTACTAATGTAGTGATCTGAGCTTAAAGAAGCCTAACAATAAAAAACGACCCGATAAACATAATGTTTATTACCGCAGATGGCACGAAACATTAGGGGAGATAACGTGTTTAGCCCCATCAAGCGCTTCGAATGTACTGGAATGCCAATTACAAGACAGGTCGAATTGCTCACCAATCAGTGGGTGTTCTTACAAATGTTTTTGTGACAGAACAAGAGACTATTCCGGTTTTGTTCCTCTACATAAGGCAAGACATAAGGAATTAATAGGAATAGGAAGGTATATATATATATATATCCGGCATCTTTCAGGAACGAAATTCTTCAAGGATGAATAAAAACTAAGCGAACACATTTATATAATTATTCGTTTGCGTATGAAGAAAAAAAATTTTTATTACTTATTATAATTAAATGTTATATTTTTTCATGTTTAGTTAATTTCATTTTATTTTATTAAATTAAACTTGCTGCTAATTATATTTTTTTCAAATATTATACATACTGATATGTAAAATTAAAGTAAGGTTTTTCTTGTCGAATAACATTTCAAAATACCATCTAAAAGGGGAAATGCCGTATACTAATTCGCACGAATAAACAATATCTATAAAACAAATTTTTCACAGAAAATTGTTATAAATGGACAAATTACATCAATGAGGATTCAATAATTGATTCCATTATTGTAGACAAATAAAAAAAATTAAAAGGGTTCATTTATGAGAGGTTTGAAATGTATTATAAGTAAGCGTAAGGTAGTGAATTATAATGGAGTTGAATGTTGTCAGTGCCAAAATAGTTAATGCTGTTCCAAAAACTTATTTAACTAGCAGCAAACCTTTAAGAAAAAAATCCCAAATAAAATGAAAATAGAGTGTGTTTAAATTATATTGACCTATAACTTAAGAGGAAATATATTTTTTTAATAAATATAGTTGTTTAGATAGTACTTGAGTTCAAAAAGCTCTGCCTATTGATGTATATTAATTTTTGCTCTTATTAAAGTACATTAAATCATTTAGGAAAAAGTGAATATAAAATAAATTGAGAAAATGAGTTTTTACTTTGCGTTAATCTAAAAAACTGTTCTTTTTACAAAAAAAATTCAAATAAAAAAACAAACCCCATACATAGTTGTTAAGTTGATTGAAATAATCGTATTATCTTAAATCCAATACTGTCATTGTTTTGCTAACCATGCAATCCCTGTTGAAATTAGTGTTATCTGTGCAAATTCGGTTGAGGTACCAAACATTGTTACGCATAGTTAATATTAATTCCACATAAACTTATTGATGTAGAGTAATTCTAAATAAATAATGATTAAATGTGTACTTATTTTGGTAAATGTGGTAATTCAGTACAAATTGTACAAGCAAATCAAATTACACTTTGAATTTCTAGATTAAAATTCAAATATTAATAATTCGTTTACCAATTCATGATGTTATTCCCAAATTTAATCAAATGTTGAAGACGGAAAGAGTTTCAATAGCATACACATGCTTCACTATAATTCAGAAATATATCTTCCGTTAAATACTATAAATTTGAACGTTATAATTGTGTTATTCGTCTGAAAATCAAAATACTTACTCTGGTGTGGATTCCTTTCTAAAAGCCTTTAAACGCTGTATAACTAGTTAAAGTATATCATATAATTTAGTATTCTTAAAATATATGATTATGAATAATTTTGGAATCACTTCTTTTTTTACTATAGTCCGTATATATATACATACTTACTAAACTGAACTCAGTGACGCAACAGCCCAAGAGGACTAAAGCCTACTGTATGTATCTCAGTTTACATGAACTTGGGCAATGAGGTGCATGAGTAGATGTCACGTAGAGAAGTGGCGAGCCTCGCTTGAAATCCCCAGTGTTTAGTTCCCAAACTAGTTTGGTACTCATTTATCGAACCAATAAAAGCACACACACACACACACACACACACACATATATATATATATATATATATATATATATATATATATATATATATATATATATATATATATATATATATATATATATATTATATATATATATATATATATATATATTTATATACTATATAAAGATATATGTATATATATATGTGTGTGTCTGTGTGTGTGTGCGCAAGTTATGAAAATATGTCTAATGAAATGTATAATGAAGATTCATTTAAGGTCATCTGACAAGGAGATGGCACGACTAAGGAAATTCATTTGGGATCGAGGCTTGGTGTAATAGTAGTATTTTTACTTTAGTGTGTTCACACCTCAATGTAATTCCGCTGAATGGCCAGTCAATTCAGAGAAATCACCCTTCGAAATTCATACTTAGCTTTTATACAATTAAATTTTAGTTTTCCGCAACGAGTTCGTAGCTTGATTGGTAAATCGTCGGTTTCTATGCCCAAGGTGAGGGTTCGATTCCCCGCGATCAACGTTTCTTTCTTCACAATCCATTTAATTATTTTTTTATTTAAATAAATTTATTTATGAAAGGCTTATTAAATAATAAAAAATATTTTTGTAATTATTTTGTATTTTATAAAGTAAAAACTTACTGTAATTATATGAATAATTATATTCAATTTTATAAATATATTTTATATTAATAAATAATATTTATAATAAAATATATAAAATAAATATTGAATGATATTTTACAAAAAAAAAGTAGTTACAAATAGTTTTATAATGTGAAATACAATGTACTAAAAATAAAATATTATATATAACATAAAATAATTTATAAAATATGTTATTATTATTAAATCAATCTGTTATAATTAATATACTAAAAAATATATATTTTATATATATTATGTATTTAATTATTTTATAATTTCATAAAATATTTAATAAGTCCTCTTCAAGTAAATTTATTTAATTTCAAAATGTTTATTTAAATAATTTTAATAATTTTGTTTAAATAATTTCTATAATAAATAATTAATAATTCCAAAAATAAATTAATAATAATTTCAATAGCCAAGCATAATTTTAATAAAAAGAATAATTTTAAAAATTAATTAATAATTTTAATAATAAATTATTAATTTAATAATAAACTAATACTAATTTTAATAGTAAATTAATAATAAATTTAATAATAAATTAATGATACCGGTTATTAATACTAATACTTGATAATAATAAATAAAAATTATAATAAATAAAAATTAAGTAATTATAATAAATAGAAATCAATAAATTATAATAAATAGAAATTAATGAATTATAATAAATAGAAATTAATGAATTACAATAAATATAAATTCATTAATTATAATAAAAAGAAAATATTTAATTATAATAAATAGAACATGAATAATGTTTGATCACTACACCCGGGATAGCTCAATAACACACACCTCACACATGGACTGTAAAACACTCTCTATTTTTATTCACCTAAACACATAGTAACTAGAGATACACAGACAGCGCCGTCTGGCGTACGGTTTTTGCGACAAGCATGAACATTCTCCCCCGCGTTGACATGTGATACATTCAACAATAACACAAATTACAATAAAACATTAAACGATAAAATACTATAGGATTACGTAAAACAAATTAAGGTACATATAAAAATTCTAATACACACTATTCAGAGACAAAATTCAAACTGGCATAGGTAAAAGGCAAACTCTTGAAATGGCTCTTTTATATTCTCCAAATTGTGTTTTTACTTTTACAACCCTTATTAGTGCATCACTGCCACTATAAATCTCAGTGATTCTCCCTAAATGCCATTTAAAGGTTTGCATATTGTCTTCAATGAGAACTACCAAATCACCTTCGTTAACATTTTGTTTTTTAAATTGCCATTTATTGCGTTGTTGTAATTCACTAAGATAACATATGTGCCACTTATTCCAAATTAGTTGTACTAGTCTGGTTATCCGTTGCCATTTTTAAAGGCATTCTTTTTTAATTCAATTAAATTGGGCTCGACTACTGAAGTCATAGACCTCCCTATCGAAAAGTGGGCTGGAGTTAAAGCGTTCAAGTCATCCGAATTGCTCGATAAAGGGCACACACAGTGGCCTGGAATTTAAAATTCCCTCTATTTGGATACATAAACAGTTAAAAATTCCTCATAGGTTAAATTTGAGCCACTGACAACTCTCCTAAGATGGTACTTTATTGACTTAACCAAAGCTTCCCAAAGACCAACAAAGGATGGCGCTCTAGGTGGTATAAACTTCCATTCTATACCCTCAGCAGATAAGAAACCTGCTAAACTATCATCTGAATCCTCAATAAGTTTTAGAAATCTCTTGAGCTCTTTATTGGCACCTACAAATGTTTTCCCATTATCGGAATACAATTTAGCACATTTACCTCTGCGACTAAAAAATCTTTTTAATGTAGCAATAAAAGCATCAGATGAAAGATCTGACACAATTTCTATGTGAATCGCTTTAGACACAAAACATACAAATACACAAATATAAATTTTATGCAAAATTCTTTTTCTTTGATTTTTGTACCTGATCATGAATGGGCCACAAAATCCACACCAGAACAGTTGAACGGGTAATCTGGGACTACTCTATCACGGGGTAGACTACCCATTAGCTGAGAGGTAACAAGGGGTCGGCTTTTAAAACAGACAAGGCACTCATGCACTACTTTTCTGCATAATGAACGACCATTTAATGGCCAGAACTTTTCCCTTACATAGTGTAGAAGAGAAGAAGCACCAGTATGCAGATTCTTTCTATGGAAATGGACAATTATTTGAACAGTTAAATTATGATTTCCTGGTAAAATTTCAGGATGTTTATTAACATAAGGTAAATCTGAATTACTCAGCCGGCCTCCAACTCTCAATAATCCATCACTGTCTATAAAGGGGTTTAAATTTCTAAGTTTACTATTAGGTGAGACAACTCCTTTACTTTATAAGCTGTTAATTTCAGCCAAAAAAACCTGTTCTTGGACCATTCTGATCAGTTTAGTTTCTGCTTGGTCTATATCTGTAGCAGAAAGGGGACCACTCAATGTTAGTTTACGTTTGTTTACATTATTACTAAATCTTAACACGTAACTAAATATAAGAACAATTTTCATATAACTATTACTTTTACGTAACAAAGTAGATAAAATAAAAGATACACAATTAGTTGAAACACAAACACTAGATGTAATTATATCAGAACTCGAACCAGTTTTCAGTTCCTTAGAATACTCGCATTCCTTAACTGGTGACAAACTTGTTTCTTCACTTGACAACTTACCTTTTTCAAGGAATTGTGGACCATGCCACCATAACCTTAAATTTGGAAGGTCACAAGGGCGCAATCCCCGAGACACAAGACTGCTGGGTTGAGAACAGATGGCACATGGTTCCACTGGAATCCTTCAGTCAATTCTTGCACCTTGGCGACACGATTGGCCACAAAGGTTTTTAAACGATTGGCAGGTGTATTTAACCATGCCAATGCAATAGTTGAATCCGTATGTAGCACAATATCACTTATGTTTAACCTCAAGGTGTAGCGTATTTTCTTGACGAGTTGAGCTAATAAAACACAGGCACAAAGCTCGAGTCAAGGTATGGAAATAACTCGAATTGGTGCAACACGAGATTTGCTGGCAAGAATGCTCACTTTGGCAGCACCATTTTGAAGAAAACACTGTAGGTAAACGACCGCTCCGTAGGCCGCTTCAGATGCATCCGCAAATCCTTGGAGAACGATTCTAACATTATTGTCAGCCATAATAAATCTGTTAATTTTCACTTCCTCAATACATTTTAATGTTGTCACAAATTCTCTCCACTCGTTGGCAATTGAATTAGGTAACACATCATCCCAATCCAGTTTACATTGCCATAATTGCTTCAGAAACACCTTTGCTTTCGCAATCACTGGGCCTAAGAAACCCAAAGGGTCGTATAGCTTAGCAATTACACTTAAAACTTCACGTTTTGTATATATATGTTTAGCTGAAACAGATACCTTAAACGCGGAAAAATCTTCAAATGGCTTCCAACTAATTCCCAATGTCTTCACAGATAAGTCAATGTCAGTAGAAAATGAATGCTCGACGTCTGATGACAACGAACTATTTAATAACTCAGGAGAATTAGATGACCACTTATGAACGTTCATTCCACAAGATTGCAGGGCGTCGTTCAGTTGCGATTGCAATTGTTGAGCAGTCTCCAAATCCGGCGCTCCGCTCACAATATCTTCCATATAGGTATCATATAACAGGGTTTCAGAAGCTAAAAAAAATCTCGATTTTTCATCCTTCGCCAACTGCTGCAGGGTTCTTATGTCAAGGAAGGGTGCGTTGGACAGCCCATAAGTTACAGTCTTTAGTCGGTACGTTAAAACTTCTGCATCTAGTCCATGTTTCCATATAATGCGTTGCAAATCCTGCTGATCAGGATTTATTAATATTTGCCTGTACATCTTTTGGATGTCAGTCGTAAAGGCAAATTTGTGTCTTCTAAAACGAAATATTGTCTCAAACACAACTTCCTTCACTTCACCTTTCAATAAAATGTCATTAAGTTTTATGCCTGTTGTGGTGGGGGATGAACCGTTAAAGACGATTCTTAGTTTAGTAGTCAGTTTTTCAGGGCGTAATACACCATGGTGGGGTATGTAGTAATGTGTGGGTGGTTCACTTGACTCAACTACCCTTTCCAAATGACCTAACTCCTCATACTCCTTCAAAAATTCCGCATACAACGATAAATAACTAGAATCCCTAGACAACTGTTTCCACAATGAATTAAGTCGCCTAATAGCAATATCTTTGGAGTTTCCTAAATAAGACGGATCTTTATTTAATGCCATCGATACTACATACCTACCCTCACAATTCCTCCTATGAGTGCGCACAAAATGATCCTCACACAAGGACACCTCTGTATTAGCCTTAGGCTCTATGTGAACACCCTCAATTCCCCAGAATTTTTTCAGTGTTTTATTTAAATCGTCATCAACAATTAATCCGCAATGAACGCGATTCTCTGTAACGTGTGTGTGTGTGTGATCTACACTTCCACTTACAACATAACCAAACACCGTATTTTGTAACACTAAATGCGAATTATCACAAAAAATTTTCCAGACTTTAACAATTCGTAAAAGATTTCAGCACCAAGTAACATATCAATTCTATCTGGTATATTAAATTTATCATCCGCTAAGGGCACAAACTCTGAAACATTAACATCTACATCAATCACCTTGTTTGGAATGAGATCTGTAATCTTATTAACTACTAACAACATTAACCCTCCAACTAGACAGAACGGATTTTTCCGCCCTACTAGAGATGCTTCGAAAATGGACTGCACGGATTTTTCTGCCTTCAAGTACCGTTTTCAAGAGCGGATTAGCCGCACTTTTCTGAAATCCTTTCCCCCTTTTAAGGTTTAACATCTTGAAAGATGAGGAAACAACACAGCAGGAGTTTTATGGCTCGCAGGGAACCCCGTGTTTTGACTACCCCCCCAATCGTAAAAAATCGGAGAGAAATTTCTTTACAACCCAAGAAGTGTTTGCTAGCTTGTATTTTAAAAGATTCCAAAAGTCCCAACGCATAAGTAAAATATGTTACAATTCCATTTTGGTTTCATATTAATTTCAAACTGTAACAAGTTGGGGCGTGTCAGTGCAATCTGCTATTTTATATAGTTAGACAAATTATCTTTTTTTAAGTATATTCTTTCGCTTCATTTTTCCTATTCAAAGCTTTCAGTTTTTGAAACATGATTATTTTATTATAAGATACCGAAAAAAATAATAAAACATCAAACTCTTTAAAATTTGGAACCTTTTCAATTTTCCAACCACTAAAAATGAATAAATTTAAACTTCATCAAATCATTTGAAACATTTTCTTACACTTTGATAAAAATAATAACGAAAAAAAAAACTAATTAAGATTTATTAGTTTTTTTTTTTTTTAGATTTCAAAGCCTAAGTGTTCAGGTAAGTTTAAGTACAGTGCCTGGTTATATATTGTTAAAATACACCGAATTATATTTGAATTTTAAGTGCTTGAACTTCAGTTTACATCAAAGACAACATGAATGAAGATTTTCACACATTTTTTTTTAACTGGAATGTTTGAATAAATGGTATCAAAAATATACGGAACATTTACAGTAGACATTTATATGCATATAAATAAACATAAAAATCAATTTTAAATTCGAGCTATTGAAAAACATTCGAATTATATATATTTTTCAAAAATATCTATTTATACAAAATACCTCAACATTTATCTTTTTTAAAGGCTAACTGAATAAGTATTTAAAATCTGGATATGTTTTGAAATCTCGACCTTATATAAAGCTAGAAATTTTATGTTAGAAATTCCATTTGAAATTTCGAAAAAAAAAATGCATCGTGCAGTTAAAAATTATTTATCATAAATTTTAGCAATTGTTTGAGTATAATAAAAATTTCAAATTTTATTATATAGCTTCTTTGGTATCTTTTAATATATTTCGGCTGCGGTAGCCGAGTGGTATAGGTATCGGAACGTGGCTTGCTTTGTCACGAGTTCAAGCCCAGTACCACTAAAGACCCGCCGTGTAGGGCAGCGATGCACGTTAAATCTGTCGAGAGCTGAAACGTCCTCCCGTTGGTGAGGTGGGGTAGTTAGGAGAGGGGGGTGCCAGCTCAGGTGTCGTCCACGTCACTTGACCATGGTTCAAAATTACGTGGTCCGTCGCCAAAAGCCCTCGTGTAGCTGAACAGTGCGACGTTAATATTCAATCATTCATTTAATATATTTCGAAGATTTCATACAATTCAGTTGAAAACCGCATGCTAAGAGCAAAAAATATACTAAAAAAATCGATGAATATACAATTACAATAAATTCTTACATAGAGCAGCAAAACTAAAAAGCTAAAGCGTAGGAATAAAAAATTTTGAGTATATCTGAAGTAGTTTTCGAAATATTTATTTTAAAGTTTAGAAAATTTGTGTGCGTTATGTTATACTTGATATCAATTAAATGGTTAAAATAATGTGTGTGTTAATATTAGTCATGTAATCGTTTGATGACACATTCATATACTAATAAAAATTATCATGGTCATTGATGCGAATGTCAAGAATTTTATGTAATTTTAAATTCAGACATTAAGATATTGATGTAGAAAATATAAAACGACAATCTAAAATACATGAAAAATGCAGTCTGCTATAAAATGATCTTGACAAACAAAATCCGGCATTTTCACTTACT
Source organism: Trichonephila clavipes (assembly GCA_019973935.1). Taxonomy (NCBI): domain Eukaryota; kingdom Metazoa; phylum Arthropoda; class Arachnida; order Araneae; family Nephilidae; genus Trichonephila; species Trichonephila clavipes. The sequence goes on along the minus strand of BMAU01018373.1, from coordinate 848,892 downwards.
ATGGCAGAGCCGGCTTAGTCAGGGGCGATCTGGAAAAACAGAGAGAGAACCGCGGTTTTGATGGATGCCGCTCTAGCTTTTAAAGCTCCCAGGAAAAATTATATATATATATAAATTACAAATGCAAAAATAAATCTTGTAATTTTCCATACATTTTTATAACAACGAATTGTGAAATTGGCTTCCAATCCATTGTTGTGTTTGACAATATCTAAGGTAACCAACCCTACTTTAGATAGATTTGTACTACATTTTCGTAACCGTATTCCTTTTAAAATTAATTCGTGCAGCCGAAATACACCTTTTGTACCCTTAAAAATTTATGTTAACTATAACGGTTAATTTTAATTTATGCAACTAGTGAAATGTTCATAATTAACCATTTCCGTCTAAACAGTTTACATGAAAAAAAAAGTTTGGACTCCTTCATTCATTAGGGATTTATATAAGATTCTAACATTAAATTTTATTTTTCACCGAACAGGATTGAATGAAAGTGTATAGTGCTTCCACACCACAGGTCTGGGGTTCTATTAACGGGCTGCGCCAGGTCGACTCTGTCTTTCATCCCCGCTACATTCGGTCGATAAATGAGTACCAAGCTTGCTTCGGGTCTTAAACACTGAAGGTCTCTCTTCAGACAGACCACCAAATCGGGACATCTGTTCATGCACCTCAGCGTCCAATGGTCACGTGTATTATGATGGGCACAGTAGTTCCTGGCCCTCATGGATTGTTGTGCTTCTGAGTTTGAGTCTTCAGTTTGAGGATTACCTCACTTTGGGGATACCCCTTAGATAAACATGTATTTCCACTCATTTGCAATTAAACATTTTTCTTTCAATTACGTTTATTTCAGAAGGAAGTTTGATTTTTCAAATGTATTTGCTTAATAACATGTATATTTGTGTATTATATTAAAAATTTGATCAGTCCAAAAGTACATGTTTATAGCTCCTCTAAAAGCTTTTAGGATTTTACAACTGATCTTACAATACATATACGTTTTATAGTAGTATATTTAAAAATGATAAGGACATTTTTACGACTGTGTGAGCTGTTATGCCTCGTTTATAAATATAAAAAATTGCATTCAGCTACAGTTTTTAAAATGTACAGAAATAAGTGGAGCAACAGGATACTTACATATTATGAATATTTGTGACTGCAGTAAGATATATTTATATATTTCAGTTTCTTTACAATTTGAATAGAAGTTGTAAACCATTTTGCGAATAGTTTGATATTGAGTATAAACCCATAGGCTGTTTAATATTGTAAAGTGTTTTATTTTGATACCAGTACACATAAAAATAAGGCTCATTTGCAGTTATATGATCAGCTTCAGTGATATTTAAATTTTCAAATTAGTCTACACGTACGAAAACATTCTTTCACAACCGCACACCACATCTCATACTATATCTTCCCTACAGCAGGAAATATTTGTGTATACTGAAAAATTTAATACAGGATACATTTCCAAGTGTTAAATTTGTTTTTAAAATTTGGTATGAATACATTGTGGAACTGTCGGTTAACTTCACTGAACAAAATTGTTTTAAGTGTACTGTTTTGAAAGACAAGATTAATTAGGGAGAACTTTTCTCACAATAGAATTTGTAATGACTGAATTGTGTGAAAATGTAGTTATCGATGTGTGACATTTTTCCTTGTAATAAAAGAAACAGAAAGATAAGAAATTTAACTTGAGTAGAAAATGGTTAGAAGTACTGTCATGCTCATTTGAAGAAGTATATCCCCCGTTAAAATTAAAAATTATTGACTGAATGTGTGTTATGTCCATCACAAATGCCGATGTAGAAAAGGAATTTTTATTTAATACAAGAAGTTCGAAAAAGAGAACACTAGGAAGGAAAATTTAAATTTTTTCCGAAAAATATTCAGTTAACATAAAAATATCTTTTATATGATTTTAATTAAAATAAATTAAAAGTATTGAATTCCTTTTTTATGCTATTTTAAATTAAATGTATAACTGAATAGAGAAAGATCGGTTTTATTTCATAAATATAATCATTGTATGTAATATTTATTGTGTTATTGTTTAAAAATGAGATAAGGCCTTTGCTCTTTTTACCTCATTACTTTTTTAAAAAACAGGAAAGTGAGCTCGTTTTCTTACTCTCATATTCAAAAATGAATACAGGATGCTTTTTTCTGGTTCAAATCGCAATACCAAATATATATATATATATATATATATATATATATATATATATATTTTAATTTTTAAAAAAATGACAGAAAAATAAATTTTCTTTGAAGAAAATATAATTATTTTTCAACTTCTAATATACTGTTTATTTCATTTTTTCCTCTTTTTTTTTACCTTTCATTTCGTTTTTAATTTTACTGTGACTGAACATATAGGAGAAAGAAACACCGTATCTTTTTCAAAGAGGATTGATCAAGAGAGGATATCTACGCTTTCAAAGAAGATTGCCCAAGGCAACTTAACAGCTAGCTGTAAACGATTGATCTCTTGGTTCTTACTTTTCAAAGCGACCGAACTGAGTCGTAAAATTTTCTCCGTTCGACCTCCCAAGTTCTAAAAGGGGGAAAGGAAAAAAGTCTTGCATTTTTGAAGGGAATCGTAAAATAAGAGGTTAACGCTTTCGGAATAACTTTTCAGGAGGAAGGTGTCCAGTTAGAGGGTTAACTCACTCTCAAAAGTTTTGGCTTTATTTGCAACTGAAGTTTTTACGCAATTTTTAACAACCATAGAAGCATCATTAACGCACGAAACCACTGTATTTATTTTCTCCATTTTCAGCTGCAATTTCTTAGCACATGCCCTCGTACATAAACAAGACTGCGATCCTACATTTAACACGCATCTGACCTCCACCCATTGAGAGTATTTATTTTTAACAAGCGCGCGTACAGTACTCAAAAACACATTCTTTAGTCTGCCTTTCTCAAACCCAGTCGCCACAAACTGTGATTGTGAATTTACTTCAACTGATCCTTCAATCTGCCCTGGAACAAAAGTAGGAGCATCCAAATTTAAATTACTAGTGGGAGTGGGATTCCTCGTTTTGTCACGTGAAAAATGAATCAAGCTATTATGAGGTCTAAGGCTAAAACAAATTTTCTCTGAACGGCATTCCTTCAATCTATGAGGTAAAAAACAACGAAAACAAAGATTATTCCGTTTAACTACCTCTACTCTATCCTCAACTGACAGTTTCTTAAATTGATAATACTTAGAAAGGGGATGAAAATTATTACCCTTACATAGAACACAATTTGGTTTGGTTTCGGCCACGAAAACATTCGACGAGTTTCTCTGTCGCAGCCAAGTGCCAACCGTCTACAGTCTATTTCACCCATCTGTTTTGACTCCACTCCTTGGATTTCTGCTCATTAAATCATTCGAAACCTTTCCTCTCGCGGATAAATAGTCATCACATTCCCTCCCAAGCTGTTGAGGCTTGAAATATGTTTCTCCCTGTTTCGTTGCAATATGATTCATCGTATCTCTATCTAGCGTTTCAAATATTTTATCTGAAATTATTAGATCACACAAAGAGCGGAATTCATTAACTTTACGCAACTGACAATAATAATCAAAAGTTGCACTTAAGCGGGAAGCAAACTGAACATAGTTTTCGGATGGTAGTTGACGAGCCTTTTTAAAGTTACTCAGGCATTCTTGAGGCGTCGGTTCTAACTCTATTAATATTAATTCTTTAATTTTAACATAATTGCTTAAATCCTCTTGACTCACATATGTTAGCAAATTATTGACTCTTTCTCCTAAAATATTTAATAGAATTTCGGCTTTTAGCTCATCAGGCACGGATTTGATTTGAAATGCCTTTTCTAAAGAATGAAAAAATAAATTAAAGGACTCTGACCTAACCGGTACTTGAATTGTCAAAGTTTTAATGCTCTTTACCAAACTCTTCAATTTATCAGTTATGGAGCTTGGTTCTCCGCTTTCAAGAGATTGAGAATTTTTTTCGGATTCCTTCCTAACCTTCGCCAATTCTAATTGTTTTTCAATCTGAGATAATTTAATTTTTTCTAATTGAACTTCAGCCTCGCGCTCAATCTGAGATAATTTAATTTTTTCTAATTGAATTTCAGCCTCGCGCTCTTTTTTCTCAGCCTCTTGTTTACTTTTCTCTAAAGCATTTTCAACAAGACTACGCACAAATTCAATATCATTTTTATAAACGGCACTTGATTCAATTAACTTTTTTTAATCTATTATTTTAGCTTTGCTAGGAATCTCCAAACCCATTTCAACAGCAACCGAGATAGGCTCGTCTTTCTTTAGATTTAATTTCAACGCCATTTTTAAACTTATTTTGTCACAACATCTACACAATATACACTATTTTCAACCAAAAAGCATTTGTAAACACCTAAATTACACTATTGAGAATAGGAAAATATACAAAAACACACAACAAGAATATCAGAATCAACACAAATCTACAAACACTAATTTCAATCATGATATATCCGTTAAAACTATTCAACTATTAACACCAACTTTAGCGAACACAACCAAATAACTCCTAAAACCCTCATTAAGAATAGAAACACTCACCTATTCAAAATTTTCACCACCAAATACTCAACTAATAAAGCACAAAACCATAGTTGCTTGTTGAACTCCGGGAAAGTTGGACCAAAATGTTTGATCACTACACCCGAGATAGCTCAATAACACACACCTCACACATAGACTGTAAAACACTCTCTAGTTTTATTCACCTAAACACATAGTAACTAGAGATACACAGACAGCGCCGTCTGGCGTACGGTTTTTGCGACAAGCATGAACAAATAATTATAATAAATAGTAATTGATTAATTAATTTAATTATTAATTACTTAAATTTAATAAATAATAATTAATTTACTGGTTTTAATTATTAATACTTATTTTGAATACTTTAATCTAGATATATATTATAAATGCGAAAGTTTGTCAGGATGTTTGGGAGTCTTTCACGCAAAAACAACTGAATGGATTATAATGAAAAATTACAGTAATTTAGATTATACATCAGAATAACACATTGACTATAATTTATAGCATATGCTATAATTTATAAAGATATTGTGAGAAGTGTCCAAAACATAACGATATTTGTCAAGTAAGTTGGAAAAATTTCTGTCATTTTGCAAGCAATTCTGGCGTGGGCTGCAAAAAAAAGCCCACGTCAGCATATATCTATCTTTTGTTTGTGAAAGAACCCTTTTTATTTTGGCTACGCAAGGCGCTCGCTTCTAATTATTTCCTGTGAACAGCATAATCCCTAATTTTTTTATTATTATTTCAGAATCAAACTAAGTTTTTAAGAGAGAGGTTGTTATAAATCTCTCTTTGTTTTAATGTTTTTTTAATGATTTTATTATGCACATTTGGTATAGTAAGAAATTGATCTTTTTTCAAAATAAATACTTTTATTACTACTGGTACTTACAGTAGCTAAACTTTCTCTTTCACACTATATCATTTGGACATATTTGCATAGTTTGTTTGTGGTCAGTAGTTAATTATAACGCTATAATTTTAATTCAATAGGCGGATATTGCATTTATAATTATAAAAATAATTATAACTACTGTACTGTATTTTTTGGAGTGAGTGAATATTAACGTTGCCCTGTTCAGCTACACGAGGGCTTTTGACAACAGACCACGTAATTTTGAGCCATGATCAAATGACGTGGACGACACCTGAGCTGGCACCCCCTTCTCCTAAATACCCCACCACACCAACTTAGAAGGAATATTCTACCAATACTTAGCAGGAATATTCTTTGAAATCCACTCTTCCAAGGTATATGGCAGCACGAGTTCTATGATGAGTATTTTAGCGGGGAAGGAGAATAGTTTTGCAGCAGATATGCGTTTTCAGCTGACGACGTTTTCAGCGGATTGCAAAGATTATTATTTTTGTTCCGAAAAAATAGTCCATGTCAAAATTTAAGTGTCTTATGTTTTTGTATGTTAATGAAGACCTTAGAAAATGATTTGACTATTTATTTTAAGTGAACGATGTATGTAATTAATTTTACACACACACACAGTGGAATATCTTTAATTTATTATCTCTAACGGATTAAATTTCCTAAAGTGGAGTATTTCGTTTAAGTTTATCTCTTAATTTTCAATTTAGTGATCCAAAAAAATAGTGCATGAAAAAAATCATAATGTGGTAGATAAAGCATTAACGTGCATCACACCCCTACACGGCGGGTCTTACAAAACTCTAATAAAGCTCGAGCTATGAAAGTAGCTAGACATTTGCCACCTTGACTCTATCGTTATAATTTCGCAGTGTTTTTCATTGAATCGCCATTATAGCCATTATAATTTAAGAAACGGCGTTGCTTGCGAATATTACAATTTTAACATAAAATAAACACAACAGAAAGTAATATTAATGCATTACACTTTCATATATTAATTATTTACACTACTTTAAGCGTTCATTACTCAAAACTTTTAACAATGTGTTACTTTTCCTGAGCAGAGATCAGCTTAGGGACGTATTTTCAAAAATCGACCCTCAAGAGTGTTACGGGGAATTATAAATAAATAAAAAAAAATTCATTTTTATCAGCTATTAGATCTACATACTTAAAATTTAACAAAGGTGTTTTTTTCTTTCTTTTTTTTTTTTTTTTTTGTTTAGCTGATATATGCAAAAAGCTTTTTTTTTGTTTATTTTGCAATTCACATAAAATTAACTCATTAAAAACTTCTTTATCCTTCAATCTGTGTTGTTTAATTTTTCAGTTCATCCGTGCGAAGAACGGGTATAACAGCTAGTTATTAATAATTTTAAATATTTTTAATTATTAATAATTTTAAATATTTTTAAGTAATAATATAATTTTAATTTTACTTATAAATAATTTAAGTTTTTTATACATTTTTTTTACTTTATAAAATACAAAATTACAAAAAAATATCATTTAATATTTAATAAACCTTTCATAAATAAATTTATTTAATTTAAAAAAAATAATTAAATGAATTGAAGTAAAAATATGCTGTTTGCGTGGAATCGAACCCTCACCTAGCGCATAGAAAGCAGACGATTTACCAAACAAGCCACGAACTCGTTGCAGAAAATTAAAATTTAATTGTATAAAAGCTAAGCATGAATTTCGAAGGCTGATTTCTCCGAATTGACTGGGCATTCGGTGGAATCACATCGAGGTGTGAACATCCTAAAAGAGTACTACTCTTACGCCATGTCTCGATCCCAAGTGAATTTCCTTAGTCGGGCCCTCCCCTTGTAAGTAAATTTTACTATTGGTGCAAAAAATATGGTAAGATTTTTTTTTTATTACACACGAGCAGAATAATTTTTTTCAGTATATTGTTCCAGTGACAAAAGAACTTTCAATTTGCTGGTTTTACTTTAAAGAATTTATAATAATTAATTTTAATTTTTCACATAACACGAAATATACTGAAATAAGCACTATTGGGGTTATTCATTTTAGTCAATTTATCGAAGATTTTCTCATATACCGCATTGCAAATATATTACATCTCAGTACAGTGTTTCCCAATTTTAACAATGACGACCACTAATTGAATCCATGTCTTTAAAAATGAAGGTGCTTAGGTCATAAAAGGAGAATGAAGACCTTTAGTAAGGAATTAAGATCTTAAATTAAGAATCTCAAATCGCATTTTTCTGTTCAACCAAGCCGGAAAATAACGACCTAATATCATCATACATTCCTTGTCGATTAAAGGGAGACATGTTGCTATTGTTTCGGATCTACAATAGCATCAATTAACCCCGAATTAATAGCACCCTGCTGAAAAGAAGGAGCAACAGCATTCCGATGCAAGCTAGCCGTAATGAGCTTCATCACGGAGTTTGAGCAATGCTTGCGTGTGATTTCAATGGTCTGTCCTTATATTATCCCTATTAGCAAATACGAAAGTACAAAAAGGATTTGCTAATATCTTTACTGGCGATATAATCAGGTTATCACAAATTTATTTTTTAATAGCTATTGAATGTTTGGCTACTTTTCTGTAACTTTATAGTCTTTAGATTAAAACATGTATTTTTTTCTCTCATATATGTTAAATTTAATGCCAGCTGTTAATATATTATAATGGACATATAACATAAATTTTCTAGAAAAAAATATGACATGTTGAAGGGAATGATGTCACTCATTAAACAACTATTATTTATTTTAATTTGCATTCCGCTGGGGTATAAAAATGAAAGAAAGGTTTGTTCCAACTGTTAATGAGATTAAGAAAACTGTTATGATCTATATTTCCTTAGGTTATAAATAGCGTTATATCTCTCAAGAAGTTTCCCTCTTGAAACTAAACTGGGATATCCTTTGATTTTGTTGCAAGTTTTAACAGCCATTATCTTACAGAAGAAACATAGTATGAAAATAAGATTAAGTACATAAAGGGAATTGAAGTACTAAGTAGAGTGGATTTTGAAAGATTGGGGGAGTTAGTCAACAATCATTGAGCTTATTTCATCAAGATTATATCCAGTGATTCATTAGAAGGAGGGTTATGTGTTTTAATAAGTTAAAGATTTGAAGCGCTAACATGAGTTGAGTTTATTAAGTCCGGTCAGTCTACATTCTCGTTACTATCTGGTAGTGAAGTAGTTTTTCCGATTATTATAACTTTGCTTTGTTATAAGGACTTCACAGCATAAATTAAGTTATATGATTAATCAGAGAACATAATAAATTGAGATTAGTTTATTTTTATATTAGAAACTCGTTATTACACATTTACAAATTTCCACAGTTAGATTAAATCTTTCATAGTGATGAAGTCATTGAAGGTACTAATCCAAATTCGGCGTTATGGTTTCAAGATCCTTCAGTAAGAATCCATTGAAATTTGATTTTAATGAATTAAATTTAATAATATAAGTGCATATATTTTTTTAAAAAATGTAATTAAGATTACATGTATTATAAACATAAATATTATGAATAATAATTAATAGTGTTTTATAATTATTGCAAAACATTTGATAATGTATGTTATTTTAAAACACTAAAATTTTGTTTTTCATGGGCAATATTCTAAATTGTTTAACACAAGATATCATCGCTCCAATTATGTACTATTATAGAATGACATTAGAATCCGGCTTATTATTACTAAGTCATAATTTTTATTATTTCCCTTGCACATATATAAACAAAATATTTCGTAATATTTTATAATTATTTATCAGAAAAACAACAAACACGTACAATTAAATGCATCTCATAACAAAGAAAAAGAATCATTAAGGTACTCTTGTATCATTTCTGCAAATTTGATGCATCTTATAAACGCAAGATAGAAAAAAAAATAATATTCTTTAGAATACATTCACTTAAGTTCTTTTCACGTGATAGTAATTAAGACTGTGTTTATGTAAAAAATCTTATTAAGAAATAAAAATTTATACAATTTTAACGTAATAAAACACATTGTTTCTCAAAAAGTAAAAGAATTAATTTGCTGTAAAAATGTAAATATAAAGACTTTTCATAACACCAATTGTTGAGAAATCGATTGATTTCACATTGAATAAAAATGTCTACTGGACTATTTTTATATTATTTTACTTTCAAGAAACTCCTAAAATCTTGTCTTCTAAGAATGACTTCATAAATTCCATATATTGCGTGGCAAAAAATCAATAGTTTGGTATTTTGAAAACATCACTAAGTTGTTCTATACATTTTAAAAGTGATAACTTCTTTGCACGCGTTTTGCTGGAGAATGAACTTGAATGAACATCACGCTCGGGTATGTAACGCTCATTCGGCGTTTTTTTGCATGTATTCGGAAAACTTGTTCCGACAAGATTGTCTAAACAGAAATCAAGTGACTAAAAGAGGGACATTTTCTCCCCCGTTTTTTTTATTAATCTGACTTCCTTGCATGCTTAACTAATTAGTTCATCTTCCCACGTGTATTTATTATTCAAGATATATCAGTAGGAATGACTATAAAGAAAGGTACGATATTTATATTTTTGTATAGCTTTATTCTTGTGCTATTACTGAATTTCTTTCTTTTTAGTTTTGAGGGCACGATATAATATATTGATGCATTTACACCAACATCCCTAATTATGTATAAATTTAAGATATTTTTTTTATGAGAATTTAGTGTTTTGCTTATTCTTCCCAACCTTAATTAACTTAAAAATTTTATTAATTATTCAACCTAAAGCTGCACACATTTTGTACTAATGCATCGTTATTGCTGTGTGCTCAACTGGTCATCTAATAAACTTGGCAACCACACATTTAAATTTTTTGTGTTCTAAAAGATGAACAGTTGATGCAATCTTCAAAAGGGACAATCCCTTGGAATTTTAAAAACAAATCAGGTGAAATTTTTCTATAGAAGAGTATCAAATTTAAAGTTTATAGAGGGTTATTGCATTCATAATATAAAATTAGAATGCTACAATTACAAATATAAATTTGTTGTAGATAAAAATAATCAATTTCGATTCAGAAAATGTCGAAGGGGCAAAAAATATTTGAGACTTCGGGATAGATGAGGTTTAAAAATGTTCACAAATATTGTTATGAAAATCATTTCAACGCAATATTTAATTTTTAATTCGTATATAAAAAAAATCGAGTTAAAATATCTTAAAGTCGATTGCCAATTATCTTGCTATACAAGCATTACAGAAGCATATCTGGAATTTCATGAAATGTGGAATGTCTTGCATTTTCGTTTGATTCATCTTCTGTAAACTATAACACACCCACATTTTCATTTTTAAAAAATATATATATTCATTACCTTTGGCAACATATGCTTAAATAATTATTGAAAATAGAGCAATGAAGAAATTTTAACGGCGATGGATAATCGAAAAATAAAGGAACAAGTTCGATATAAAACCTTTAAACGAACGTCGGCAATTGGGTTTTTTTTTTGTTTGTGGGGGGGCATTCTTTTTGTCAAGAGAAGTATAGAGTTGCAAAATGTTATCCACCCTCCTCCTCCCACCACTCCCAAAAAATATGAAACGCGGTAGCTTGTTACCCCTCCCCCACCAATATTCCATGTAAGTGAAATTTCATGCGTCACTTGCTTCCTTGCTCCCCCCACACCTATTTTAAGGGAAGATAATGGCGAGATTCTTTCTACTGAATCATTTGGGTTTAATGAGTCATGTATCAGAGAAATGTGTGCTGTGAAATGTAGAGCAAAGAACGGACAAATAATTCTAATGGTTACTAATCATATTTCATCCAATGAAAGTGTGAAGAAAATTATATCGATTTTTTTCATTCACAAAAATTTAGTTGCCTACACTGTGTGTGAAGCCGGATCGAACTCTTCTGAACAAATTGCCTATTATTTTAAGTGGAGATTTTATTGTAGATTTTTCAAAAGACAAATCAAAGCCTTTAGTAGATGTTTTAAAATCAGAATTCAATTTAATTATGTCAAATGATCCAAATGAAAGCACGACAAAGTACGGAACAACGCTTGACAAAGTTGTTTTTTAGAAATTTAAATAATTTTTAATCTAAATTATTTATAACCTATTTCAGCTACCATAAACCAATTGTTTTCTTTTTGGAATACAAATAATTCTCAAATATGTACATTTAGCAAAAAATATTACTTTATGAGTACTGACATATTATTACATAATTTTATATGACAATACTAATATAATATCCCCTTGTTTTTTATTCACCGAATTAATCACTGAAATAACATTACAAAATTTGAAGTTATCACTTCTATAGTGTGGCCATAAGCACACACACTCTTTTTTAATTTTTTTACAGTTTTTGCTGGAATGTATATCATGTAGTAAGATTTTGTAATACAATTTTCTTTACTTGATTAAATAATTTATTTTTAAGTAATGAATTTATTATTATTAATCAAAATTTATATGCTCTTAAATTACACCATTATATCAACAAGGATATTATTTTTGCGCAATTTTTCGTCTATCCTATTAAAAATGAAAGTTTAAAAAATTTCAGGAAATAATATATTTAAATATTAAATTTTGCTTGCAAAATGAAAGAAAAATGCTCATATGCTAAAAATATATATGATTTAGAACCATGTTAATTTAGAGTCATGCCATCCTATAATGTCCTACTTGAGAAAGTAACAAGGTAATGAAACCGGATTTATATAATTTAGCTACTTGTATGCATTATATGCGCAGCCTTCTAGACATTTCTTCTCAATTGAATTGAAAAAGAATCACTTTTTCCCCCTTGCATTTCGTATGCTTCTTTATTAAGTTAAGCATATAAGAAGAAAAAAAATGATTATCCCCTTTCTCAGAAACATACGCTGATGAATACTAAACTTTTATTCTCAAGACGCCTTCAAAAATGTAACCAAAGTTTTATAATACATGTATAAAAAATCTAGATGATTATTAATACCCAAGGCAATAATTAGAAAATTATAAATAAAAGTGTAACAAAAAAAATTTTCTATTATCGTTTCATTTATTAATGATACTGCACAAAATATGTGAGTTTTTTCTGTCGAAAGTTATTATTTTTAAATTAAATTACATTTTTTCAAGACGTAAATAAATAATTTATTTTAATATTTTTCAAATGTAATTCATATAACAGAGAATGACTTTTCTGGAAACATTTATTTAAGTATTTATTAAAAAAGTAACACAGATTCACATGAAATTGAATGAAATTACATTATTTAAAATACAAATCACACATTTGTTTCTTACTATATAACTATTGTGAAAAAACACGATTAATCTTTAGTAATAAAAATAAAATAGAATGTTTGAAACTTTACATGTAAACATTATTACTTAACCATTAGGATTTCTTTTGAATCGTTACTTTTTCGCATTCGAAGAAATTACATTTCACGAACGATGCATCATTAGTGAGTACTATAACTTTGATCAGAACTTACATCATTAGCTACAGAATATGGGTTACCCCAACAAAGAAAACAACTCGATAAACATAATATTTATTATCACATTTGGCACAAAGCATTAAGTTAGATAACATGTTTACTCACATCAAGCGATTCGAATGAATTGGAATTCCGATTACAAGATGAATCAAATTACTCATCAAGGAAGACTCACAATCGTGCAGTAGAATAAAATGCCATTATAGTAGTAGTTTCATTTAAGGTGCCTGACTAGTTGTGGAGACATTTTTTTGAAATTTTGCTGAAAATTTATTTTTAAACTCATTTTTTGTTTAATTATAACTGAAAACTAATAAAAATAGCAAAAAAAAATTTCTTTCAATGTATTTTTTTTTTAAATATGGCCAATTTTAGGTTTAAATTAGACGTTATTTGTACGTTACGTTAAACATAGTAAAATAAATTCTAATGCATAATATTTTAAAAAACCCACATAATTTTACTCAAAAAACAGTTACTAATGAATGGACCTAATATCTTTGAAAAATTTTAATTTGTTACTGAACTAGAAGTCAAAAAGTGCACGCAATGCTAATTTTTTAAAAATTTCACATTTATCACACAGAAAAAAAATCATAAAAAAGGTAAATATACAGTTTTTTCTTAATCCCTAGGTCACAGCATACATACTATAATAATGCACAATTACACAAAATTACAGATAATTATCTACAGAACTTTTTGAGATATCATGCTTACCGTGTTGTAAAATATCAAAAAATCTGTTTCAGAGAAAAATGCATTTAAAGATTTAAGATTCAAAATTTAAAAAACTATACTACTAAAAAAACCTAAAACCTCTCTATATCAAAAGAACAAACATTTTCAAAGCAATTATGAATATTATATACTTTCTTCAAACTTTTATCTTTTAATATTTTTAACAATTTTATAGTGTCAAAAAGCTTTTTCTTAAAGTCTAAGTACACAGTTAACGAAATACAGATTAGACATATAAAAAGCACTTTAAAAAAACCTTATTGCATTAAAAATAAAAACATTTTACATAGAAAAACAAATATATATTATTCCATATTATTTTAGAAGTTAAGAAATATATCATACAAAATATATTTGTGTTGTTTTACCAGTAAACATTCACGAAAAAACTCTTGAAAAATATTGTTTAACACAAAAGTTATCATAAATTAGAATAAAAATCCTGCAAAGAAGTACTTTAAAACCCTCCATATGAATATACTAAGCCTTCTGTTTTTTTCATCCATAGTACTTTTGTTTTCTTAGCTGCTTTTCTTCTTTTTTTCGAGACAATTTCGCAATCGGTAAAGAATGTCTTAAAGATGTTGAAATCCGTTGTTTATCAAATTTAAGTAACTCTTGAGCAACACTTTCAGGATGGGAACCATTTACATTTCGAATTACTGATAATATACCAGCATAACCAGAATTATAAAGTATTAGAGCTAATAATGCACCCAAACGAAATGTTTCCAATCCAATAAATATATTTTTGGGAACAATATTCCACAAAATGTTGTTATAATTTCATTGCAATTCTGTGTCTTACCATGAAGAAATTTTTTTCAACAAAGTTTCATTACACAGTTTTAGATATGTAGGCTTTATTTGGTTTATAATTTTATTAGGAAGTCCTTGCTCAATTTCTTTGAGGGGACTCCCAGCTGCTTTTGCCCTTTGGTAACGACATCAACTCTCAGATCCTTCAGGACACTGTCCATGCAATGAATTGTTTTTTCCAGATACACAGTGAAAAAAAAATGCAGCTATTACACTACTCATCATCTTTTGTAGATTACCTACATTGCTTCGAATAGCTATTCCATAATAGTTCTGAATTCTGTCGATTAATTTATCAGTTAATTTATTTTTCCCTCCCAAACCTTTCGTCGTTTTTTTAATTGACGCAACCGCCCCCTACACGTTTCTGTACATGACCTATACACTCGAGTTTGGTTACTGTATTAATTCCATAAAAGTTTTTAACAGATTCATATCCTTTTGAGTCCCCATCTCCGTAGTATTCATTGTACTGTACATTCCTCACATTTGATCTCTCAAATATACGGTAGGCTCCAACAACCTCCATGTTCCCCGCGGAACCTTTATAGTTCGAACATACATGTTTCGATGATTGGCAATTGCCTTTCGCGCATATGTGGCAATATTGTGTCATAACTTCAATGTCTAAAATTTTACCGGTGTCAACTGATATGGCACTTACACACCCATTCAAAGATGAGTAGCCTCTGCGTTGCCAAGTACCATCAATGGATATTCCGCATTTAGTGAAACTATTGCCTTTGATTTCACTCAATGCAGCGTTGATGTTTTCTTGAGCAACGCGTTCAGTTGCTTTCAACAGTTTTCTTTCTTGATTGCGGAAAGCAAGTTTTGACAGGAAAGGTAAACCGAGGAAAGCACATAACTTTTTGCCAGCTGAAAATCCTTTCCCGATTATCCTTAGCCCCAAAACAATTTAAGAGTTTATAAGACAAGAACCTTTCATCTTCTCTGTCGTAGGGAAACCTTTAAAGAAGGAGCAGTTTTTGCACTTTAGGTTCATATGTGAGCATAATCCACTGACAGAGTCTTCTATAAGTTCCAAGCCCTGAGAATAGCAATCAGGACAACAAACTATGGCAAAAAATGAAATCAAAGTTGTCCAGCTGACAATTCTATTGTCTTTAGAAGTTTCAAACAATCTTTCTGAGAAAATTTCCAAACTTCTATGGCTTGATTCCAACTTTTTGGCACTAGCGGATTCAGTAGAATTGAGCTCAGATGTTTCATCATTCTCATTAATAGTGGCACGAATGGTATAACGATTTCCAGTAAATCGGCGCTTCTTAGACCTCCCAGATCTTGATTTAGCCATAATTAATCAATATTTTGTCTTAAGAAAGACAGTTTTTTTCATAAAATATATCAAAAAAAATAAATTAAACGAGGAGCGAAGAATCGAGTAGCTAGAACATAAACAAATCGAAAAATGAAAACAAACCTGTAAAGTTGTTGCCAAATTTTACTAAAACTATTAAATAATTTTAAAAAAAATATCACCATATTCAGTTTTAATGTTACCAAAATTAATTATTTATCAATAAATTCAATAAAATTCCAAAAAAAGAGTAAAAATATTTCAAATTCAAAGTACTTCCGGTTTCGATTTCTAACTTCCGGTTCGTTTTTGTTGTTCTCACTTGACATAAAAACTGCTATAACTTCGTAAATAATTGGAGTACAAGCAAAAGTAAGGTATTTTTAGAAAGAAGAAAATTTAAATATTAAAAATATCAAATAAATTTTTTTTTGTCATGTTCATCAAAATTGATGATTTTACACTAGTCAGGCACCTTAAAATTCGACAATTTACCCAAATAAAAAGTACTTTACGTGTACTAGTGTGCAATCTTTTAAGAAACTTAAACTTGATTATATAATTTTTAAGTCAGTATATTGTATAAATATAAACATAAGTGTTATATATATAATAATAATAATAATAATAATATTAATAATTCCCTCTAGTATCCCTTTTATTAACTCTTTGTACTAATATTTAAACAAACATTTTCTTTGGTTTAAGAAATAATATTGTAATCTTAATCGTAATCGGCTAGTCCCAAATCCCTGTCCCGCCCATTCTATCCGATCAGAACTACTATTACGTAATAATCACGCGCTTGCACTGCTGGTATAAAAGCAAAAATCTTGTGTTATCGCCATTTTTTGTGTGCTTGCCTTCATCATGAAAGAATGTAAATAACTGCAGCTCTTTGTCTTTGTGTTCTCCAACATGCAGCTACCTATTCAATGAGAAAATGTACCGCAGTAGTGTTTTAATCTATTGATGTGCGCTTCAAAATAAAGAAAAGTTATCCTGAAGATGTCTTCAATAAACCAGATATGACAACAACCAACAACGGCCAATGCTACTACAATACTTATATATATATATATATATATATATATATATATATATATATATCAACCACATTTATTTTCGTATTTTTTAATGTTTTTAGTACTAGAATGTCAAGTATTAAATGGGACAAAATTCAAGTTATTTATTTCAATTACACGTAACCTCATTAAGACCTCGTATTTTGGCCTCATTTGTTTTACTTGAGAAATATTCTTTTTAACCCTCCTGGTGGTTCGCTTCCTTCTGAAAAGTTATTCCGAAAGCGTTTACTCTTATTTTTTTGCCGTTCGCTTTAAAAATAGAAACAGACTTCTTTCCTTCCCCCTTTTAAAACTTGGGAGGTCGAACGGTGACAATTTTATGACTTAGTTCTGTCTCTTTGTCAAGTGAGAACCAATAGATCAATCGTTTACAGCTAGCTGTTAAGTTGACTTGAGCAATCTTGTATGAAAACTGTAGTTCTGCTCTGTCGTTTTCCCGATAGGTTCAGTCACAGTAAAATTAAAACAAAATGAAGGGTAAAAAAAACATGAAATAAATTACTCGTTAGAAATTGAAAAATAGTTATATTTTCTTCAAAGAAAATTTATTTTTCGGTCATTTTTTAAAAATAAAAAAAAATATATGGTATTGCGATTTGAACCA
This sequence comes from Trichonephila clavipes, assembly GCA_019973935.1. Classification (NCBI taxonomy): domain Eukaryota; kingdom Metazoa; phylum Arthropoda; class Arachnida; order Araneae; family Nephilidae; genus Trichonephila; species Trichonephila clavipes. Next base: position 831,356 of record BMAU01018373.1, on the reverse strand, counting down.
GAAGAAAAGCATCCTGTATTCATTTTTGAATATAAGAGTAAGAAACCGCGTTCTATTTCCTGTTTTTATAAAAAGTAATTAGGTAAAAATAGTAAAGACCCTATCTCTTTTTTTAATTAATCAGACAATAAATGGTGCATACGGTGATATACATATGATGATTATATTTATGAAATAAAACCGATCTTTCTCTATTCAATTATATTTTTAATTTAAAATAACAAAAAAAGATTTCAATACTTTTAATTTATTTTAATTAAATTCATATAAATGCTATTTTTATGTTAACTGAATATTTTCAGAAAAAATCTAAATTTTCATTCTTAGTGTTCTCCTTTTCGAACTTCTTGTATTAAATAGAAATATAATTTCTACATAGGCATTTGTGATGGACATAACATACATTCAGTCAATAATCTTTAATTTTAAAAGTGAATATACTTTTTCAAATGCACGTGACAGTAGTTCTAACCATTTTCTACTTAAGTTTAATTTTTTATCTTTCTGTTTCTTTTATTACAAGGAAAAGTGTCACACTCCGATAACTACATTTTCACACAATTCAGTCATTACAAATTCTATTGTGAGAAAAATTCTCCCTAATTAATCTTGTCTTTCAAAACAGTACACTTAAAACAATTTCGTTCATTGAAGTTAACCGACAGTTCCACAATATATCCATCCCAAATTTTAAAAACTATTTTAACATTTGGAAATGTATCCTGTATTAAGTTTTTTGAGTATCCACAAATATTTCCTGCTGTAGGGAAGAAATAGTATGAGATGTGGTGCGTAGTTTTGAAAGAATGTTTTCGTACGTGTAGACTATTTTTGAAAATTTAAATATCACTAAAGCTGATCATATAACTTCAAATGAGCCTTATTTAAATGTGTGCTGGTATCAAAATAAAACACTTTAATATTAAATAGCATATGATTTTAAATTCATTATCAAACTATTCGCAAAATGTCTTACAACTTCTATTCAAATTGTAAAGAAACTGAAATATAAATATATCTTACTGCAGTCAAAAATATTCATAATATGTAAATATCCTAATCCTCCACTTATTTCAGTACATTTTAAAAACTGTAGATGAAAGCAATTTTTTATATTTATAAACGAGGCATGAAAGCTCTCACAGTTATAAAAATGTCTTTATCATTTTTAAATATACTACTATAAAACGTATATGGATTGTAAGATCAGTTCTAAAATCCTAAAAGCTTTTAGAGGGGCAAAAAACATGTAATTTTGGATTGATCAAAATTTTAATATAATACACAAATATACATGTAATTTTGGATTGATCAAAATTTTAATATAATACACAAATATACATGTAATTTTGGATTAATCAAAATTTTAATATAATACACACAAATATACATGTTATTAAGCAAATGCATTTGTTCTGAAATAAACGTAATTAAAAGAAAAATGTTTAATTGCAAATGAGTGGAAATACATGTTTATCTAAGAGGTATCCCAAAGTGAGGCAATCATCAAAATTAAAACTCAAACTCAGTGTTACAAAAATCCATGAGGGCCAGGAACTACTGTGACCATTGTGCACTGAGGTGCATGAACAAATGTCCCGATTTGGTGGTCTGTCTTAAGAGAGACCTTCAGTGTTTAAGACCCCAAGCAAGCTGGGTACTCATTTATCAACTCAATGTAACGGGAATGAAAGGCAGAGTCGACCTTGCCCAGCAGGTTAATAGAATCGAAGACCTGTAATGTGGCAGCACGATACACTACCACTCGACCCTATTCGGTGAAAAATAAAACTTAATGTTGGAATCTTATATAATTCCCTAGTGAATGAGAAGTCGAAACTTTTTTTTTCATGTAAACTGTTTAGACGGAAATGGTTAATTATGAACATTTCACCAGTTGCATAAATTAAAATTAACCGTTAAAGTTTACATAAATTTTTAAGAGTGCAAAAGGTGTATTTTGTCTGCACGAATTAATTTTAAAAGAAATACGGCTACGAAAAAGCATTACAAATCTATCTAAAGTAGGGTTGATTACCTTAGATATCGTCAAACACAACAATGCATTGGAATGAAATTCCACAATTCGTTGTTATAAAAATGTATGGAAAATTGCAAGACTTATTTTTGCATTTGTAATTTATATATTTTTTCCTGATAACTTTAAAAGCTTCCGCTTTCTACCAGAGGAGTGGCTTCACATTTACACAGATGGCTCACTCTTGGACACGGGGTAACTGTGTCACTGCAATCCTTTTTTATAGTTATTTTTATTGTACATGATAAAAATCACAATTCTAGGAAATAGTTTAACCAATAGAATGTATGCTTACCAATTTTAAGGACTTCTTAATTTTTCTTTGATAATTTGTGAAAAAATATAAATCAAACTGAACCAAGAAGGTTTCAAAACTGTCATATTTTTTTCAAGTTATTGTAGTTTTATTGTCCACTCTTGGACTTTGCCCAAGGCGCTGGCATTGGTGTTTTTAGTCACCTCTTCTCCTTCTATTTACACGCCGGCCCTTTGACAACTCACTTTGATGGTGAGGTTGAAGCTATACATGTAGCCCTTCAGCAACTTGCTGTTCGTCTTCCCCCCATTGAAAGAGCTGTAATTCTTTCAGATTCTACTTCTGCCCTTCAGGCTTTGTCCAACTATAATGAGAATAATTGTTTACGTGTGCAGAACTGTAGAGAACTCCTGGGAAAGATAAAAGGAAAGATCGTCTTCCAATGGGTACCATCCCACTGTGGTCTTTGGGGAAATGAGAGGGCAGACTTTTTGGCAAAAAAGTGAACGGGTATCCTTCAGAACTTTCGGAGAGACCTGACACTTGATTCTGCCTAACTGGAAATTAAAACGATTTTTAGGGAATCATTTCGCCGTACAGTTTCTCGTGTTGCTCGTGATAAGCCTTGGGATAAGCCTATGTAAGAAATCCCACGGTATTCCAAGTTCTCCTCGTGCTGCTGCTGTGGCTAAATTTAGACTTTTAACCGGACATGACTGCCTTTGTGCTCATCGGTTTCGTTTTAATTTAGTGACTTCACCTATCTGCGTTTTGTGTGACACTGGACAAGGCATGACTGCCGCTCATTTGGACGAGTGCTCTGCACTGAATGATCTTAACTGCATTGTAAAAAGGTATTGGAGAGCACGTTGCCGAATGACCTGATGGTCAAAGGCCTGGCATTTGTAAAATAAAAACTTAAAAAGCTAGAGCGGCATCCATCAAAACGGCGGGTCCCTCTCTGTTTTCTCAGATCGCCCCTGACTAAGCCGGCTCTGCCATAGTAAGGGAAAGTGCATTATTTTTTTGTAAAGATCATTTTATAGCAGACTGCATTTTTCATGTATTTTAGATGGTTGTTTTATACACATTGAAAATAGCGACCCAAGAAGAAAGCATCGGACTGAAAGGAAATTTAATACACATAATGAAACAGATGGAGAGATTCACTTGATCTCAAAAACAAGACAATTAAACGAATACATGGTGTGCAATGACACAAATACTGGGCAACCTCAATAGCGCGTTGGACCACCTCCAGCTGCAATACATGCAGCCACACGGTCCGGAATTAAGTTGATTAGACACCTTATGTTGTTCTGAGGCAGATGGGCCCACAATTCTTGAACAGCCAACTCTAAATCATGTACAGAGTGACCCGATGGCGTCTGCCGTTTTAGCTGATCCCACACGGGACAGGGAAAAAATCGGGGTAGCGGGTCGGCCATGGAAGAGTCTGAAAATGACGTAGGAAGTCTTGAGCAACTCTTGCTGTCTGCGGACGAGCATTATCTTGCTGGAAAATTGCCCCTGAGAGACCATTTAGGATAGATCCTACATGGGGTTGAAGAATATCATCAACGTAACGTTGGCCCGTTAAGGCTCCACGCATCACAATTAAAGTGGACTGGCTATCATAGGTTATGGCCTCCTAGACCATTACACCAGCTGTGCGGGCAGTGTGACGTAGAACAGTGTAAAGGGAATTGTACCGCTCATCATTTCACCTCCACACCCGTACACGGTTATCATCTGTCCCCAAAACAAATCGGGATTCATCACTAAACACAACCTTTTGCCAATCTGTGGCATACCACAATGATGTGGCTTGGCACCACTGTAGACGCAGTTGCCGATGTTCCGGTGTTAAAGGGAGTGCACGGAAAGTGCGCTTACATTTAAGATTTCCTTCTGGAAGGTGTCTAGAAATTGTTTGTGGATCAATTGCTACGCCTACGTTTGCTCGTATCGTTGAACGAGTCACTGTGGGGTCCACAAGTGCTTGCCTCACGATCCTTCGATCGTCTCTCCTCGTGGTTTTCCTGGTCGCTCCAGACCCGGTTTTCCGCGCGTGGATACCTTCTCATGTCTACTGCTCCCAATAATTTCTAACGGCACACTCCGAAAGATCTCCTTGGCCAGCAATACGGCGCGTTGACCAGCCTGCAGTTTTCATCCCGATGATCAGGCTTCTCTCAAACTCGCTTAACTGTGAGAAATGTCTTCTAGCACGTTTACCTGGCATGTTTAGTTTACCAAAGTCTTCCTACAATCCGCGGGTAATCGTCACGTTTATGAATCTTCGAATTTCCGCTGGCTTATATAGAACCCTCTTCCTGATTGTATCGCCACCTCAGTGTGTATGAGCATGCGTATTGCCACAAAACTTGATTCATTTGCATATCACATTACGCTGTACTTATTTGCAATGTTTCACGATTGTACTTAGCTTCCTTCTTGGGTCGCTATTTTCAATGTTGCTGAGTGTATTTTCTACATCAATAGCTTGATGTTTGAATTTAAAATAACATAAAATTCTTGACATTCGCATCAATGACCATTATAATTTTTATTAGTATATGAATGCGTCATCAAACAATTACATGACTATTGTTAACATATTATTTTAACCATTTAATTAATATTAAGTATAACATATGCACACAAATTTTCCGAACTTTAACATAAATTTTCGAAAACTACTTTAGATATACTCAAAATTTTTCATTCCTACGGTTTAACTTCTCAATTTTGCTTCTATGTAAAACTTTATTGTATATTCATTAATTTTTCAGTATATTTTTTGCTCTTATAATGCAGTTTTCAACCGAATCGTTTGAAATTTTTGAAATATATTAAAAATACTAAAGAAGCTATATAATAAAATTTGAAATTTATATTATACTCAAAGAATTGCTAGAACTTATGGTAAATAATTTTTCACTGTGCGATACATTTTTTTTCGAATTTCAAATGGAATTTCTAACATAAAATTTCTAGCTTTATACGGTCAAGATTTCAAAAAATATCCAGATTTTAATTTCTAATTCAGTTAGCCTTTAAGGGGACACATTACCCTAAAATGACGATTTTAACTAATTTTTTATTGCCTTATTTTAGTTGTGTGACTTTTTAAAATATGTTTATAAAATTTGGTAGCTGTAGCTGCATTATTTTGCGAGTTATTTAAATTTTTTTGACAGTATGTTGAAGTGAAACCGAAAGTAAAAGACATGCCGTCTACTTCTTATGCAGACGCTATCATCCTAGCCTAAACAATTTCGATTGATTTACTTTTACTAGCGATTCTAAAGCTTTATACTTTAGTTAGAAGAGAAGTGAATTATTTCGTTTGTTTTTATGCAAGAGAGAAACGTTATTCCATTTTGCTTTGCATCTTTTTTTTCTTAATCTAAAACCATTAGTATCAAAACGAAAGACTTTTTTCTCTCAAAGCCAATTATATAATCAATTTATTTCTTTATAATTTTAAATATTCGTTCGAATATCTTTTTACTAATAAGTACACTTTAATTCATCATGCCTAGACAAAAGCGATCGAGTCTTGTTAGTAAACAAAAAGCTAACAAGAGATGGTGCAGTGAACACTACAGTCATGAAACTGATGTTTTCAGAAAAGATGAAACTTCTATTTCCTCAGCATTACCAGAAAGAAATATGAGATGCCAAACTTTAGAAGACAGCTGCTTGAACGATTTAAATTGTTGTGAAAATTCCGAAGCCCCTGATTATGTGATAATGGATGTACAGTTTTTAAAAGGACTTTTAAAGTAATTATTGTGTGATGTTTGCAAATCGTATTCACTAAAAATTGACATTGGTGGGAAGCTTAGATTTTCCAGAAAAATCTCTATTTTGCACTTCTTGTGATATAATTAAATCAAGTAACTTTACATCCAGACGAATTTCTGACAGTGAAGGTACTGAAAACCAATCATTCGACATAAACATGCGCATGGTGCAATCATTTTTAAGTTTTGGAAAAGGCTATTTAGCTATGGAAAAATTTTGTATGTTAATGTATATGGATTTACCCTCAAGCAGAACATTCAATATATATATAAAAAGTTATGTAAATCTTTGGTTAGATCTACAGTAAAAAGCTTGAATGATGTTCGAAGTCAGGTGAAAAGTGCTTATCAAAGTAATAGTGCCATTACTGATATAGATGTTACTTTTGATGGTACTTGGTTGACTTGGGGACATTCATCTCAAATAGGTGTAGGTTGCGTGATTGACCTTCTTACCGGATTTGTCATAATTTTTTTGAAATTATGTCAAAACGCTGCATTGAATGTGAACACGCAAAATCTGGTTTGGGAGAAAATTCAGCAGAATTTCATGTGTGGTATGAAGGACATATATATCTTCATGTGCTATCAATCACGTAGGATCATCTTGTGCCATGGAACAAGAGGCTGCTCTTAAATTATGACAAAGATCTGAAGATAGTGGTTTTCGATACACGACACTATTGTCAGATGGCGATGCAAAAACATATCAATATTTAAATACCAAGGAAGTTTATGGTCCTGAGATAAAAATAAAGAAAGAAGAATGCATAAACCATGTTAGCAAGAGGCTAGGTACATCTTTACGAAAAGCCGTTAAAGAATGGCGGGCAAGAGGTGTTTCCTTGGGAGGGAAATCCCGTGGTAGTTTAAAGGAAGAGACAATTAAAAAATTAGTCATGTTACTCTCAAAATGCGATTCGCTCGAACAAAGGTGACGTAGAAACAATGAAAACTGCAATTTAGGCAACATTGTTTCATAGTATATCAACGGACCAAAAACCTCAACATTTTAAATGTCCGACTGGAAAAGATTCTTGGTGCTTTTTCCAGGCTGTTCTTGCTCGTGGTGAAGTACCGGGTCCTCACATGAAGCATGTGAAGACACCCTTGAAGGAAACTCATTTAGCCAAAATTATGCCAATATATCAAAGATTAGCTTCGAATGAACTCCTTGAAAGATGCATAAGATGTGTGACACAAAATGCAAACGAGAGCCTTCACAGCATCATATGGGGTAAATGTTCAAAAGAAACGTCAGCGACACTGCGTCGAGTAACTATTGCTGTTTGTGATGCAGTTTGTTAATTCAATTTTGGTACAAAAAAAATCATTACAAAACTTGCAAAAGAAAAATAGGCTTGCTTCAAATGAACAGTCAAAAATGTTGGCTGTTTGGCGAGACTACCGTAGAGTTTATCAGAGGAAAAGAAAAAGATTGGCGGTGTACGCAATTGCTCGGAAAAAAATTGCGTTAGCAAAAAAGCGGCGAAATGCTTCAATCATTAAAAAAGAAGGAATCACATATGAACGGGGTGGTTTTTAATAATATTTATTTACAATTATCATATGAACATAAAATGAATGTTTTATAATTTCAAAACAATTGATTAGTGCATTTGATATATATTGTAATATTTTAATACATTTAATTTTAATATATTTATTTAATAATATGTAATAACTTAGAATATATTACTGTCTTAAACTATTGACTATGACCTAAATTGCAATATATGTAAGAATGAAGGCCAAGGTTTAGTTCTTTCATGTATTTTATTGACTTTCAAAAGTTTAAACGCTTTTCACGACTTTATATTTTTCATCGTGATCATATATATAAATGCTACGGCTTTTTTTGTATTCATTATAAATCTTTAAAACTTTTCCTGGTTGTTTTGCATAAAATGTGTGATAATTCTGTGCATAGCTTAAGGATTTATATGAAGAGCTATTTTTTAAAAGATCCATAAAGTTAGATATATGTTTTTTTTTACTGGTTTGTATCACTTCATTCCATTTAATCTTAATTTATTTCCTTTTTAATATGTGCTAATTCAGCATTAATTTTGTATTAAAATTCCTTTGTACAACTTGAATTTTAATATATATTAGAATGGATACTATATTTTAGCTCTTTCAATTATTTTTTTTATTTCAAAAAACTTTAAACTGCTTTTTCTCAGCTTCTTATTTTTCATGATGATCATGTGTTTGAAATGCTAAGGCTTTTTTATATTCACTTTAAAATTTTGAAACTTTTTCTGGTTGTTTTAAATAATATGTTTGATAATTCTGTGCATGGAATAAGTATTTAGAGGAACAGTTATTTTTTTAGAAATCTATAAATTTAGATATAGGTGTTTTTTTACTGTTTTTTATAGTGTCTAAGAGAAAAAAAAATTCTAAAAATAAAAGTATCACTTGTAATACTAATCCCATGCACAGAATTGTGGGAAATACTTCCAGGAATATCAGGAAAAAAAATGGATCAAAAATACTCAAATTTGTAAAAGTAGTAGGAATTTTAATAACTTTAAATAATTTTAAGAATTTAAAAATTTAAAATTATTGTTTGTTTAAAAATAGTATTTTGCTTATGAAATGTTTATTACAGATGTGTTCGAATACAGTGCATGTAATTTTATTCATATAACTATCTAAGTAAAAAAAATTGTGTACAGGGTACCGTGTCAAATTAAAAAAAGATAAATGTTGAGGTATTTTGCATAAATAGATATTTTTGAAGAATAATTCGAATGTTTTTGAATAGCTCGAATTTAAAATTAATTTTTATGTTTATTTATATGCATATATATCTACTTTAAATGTTTCCGTATATTTTTGATTACCATTTATTCAAACATTCAAGTTATAAATAAATGTGTGGGAATCTTCATTCATGTTGTCTTTGATGTAAACTGAAGTTCAAGCACTTAAAATTCAAATATAATTCGGTGTTTTTTAACAAAATACAACTAGGCATTCTACGTAAATTTCCCTGAAGACTTGGGTTTGAAATCGAAAAAAAAAAAAAAAACTAATAGATCTTAATTAGTTTTTTTTTCTCGTTATTATTTTTATCAAAGTGTAAGAAAATGTTTCAAATTTTTTGATGAAGTTTAAATTTATTCATTTTTAGTGGTTGGGAAATTTAAAAGGTTTCAAACTCTTTAAAGTGTTTGGTTCTGTATTTATTTTTTTTTTGCATCTTATAATGAAATAATCATGTTTAAAAAACTGAAAGCATTGATTAAGATAAGAAAAATGAAGCGAAAGAATATACTTAAAAAGGTAATTTGTCTAACTTTATAAAATAGTAGATTGCCCTGACACCCCCAACTTGTTCCAGTTTTAAATTAATATGAAACAAAAAGGGAATTGTGTAACATATTTTACTTATTCGTTGCGACTTTTCAAAACTTTTAAAATAAAAGCTAACAAACACTCTCTGGGGTCTAAAGAAATTTTTCCCCGATTTTTTACGATTGCTCCAGGGGCAAAACACGGGGTACCCTGCGAGCCATAAAACTTCCTACCAGTGCCCTGCTGTGTCGCTTCCACTGTCCCTAATTATCTTTCAAAATGTTAAGCCTTTAAAAGGGGGAAAGGATTTCAGAATAATACATCTCAATCGCGTTTGAGAATGTTACTAGAAGGCAAAAAAACCCGTGCAGTGCATTTTTGAAGCATCTTTACAATGACGGAATTTTTCGTGTGGAACGCTTGTAGGGTTAAGCTATCCGACTGCGTTCGGAACCATGATTTTGCAAAAACATATAAATGGATAATATTTATGATATTTAGTATGACTTAGATTAGAAAATGTATATAAAATTGTTTTGAGGAGAGTATAACAATAAAAAAATATTTAAGTATATTATTTTGACAAACAATGAACACAGAATGGTTCTATTACAAAATATTCTCATTTTGTGAAAAATGCTTCTAATGTAATACTATTGAATTTTTGAAATATATAACTTAGAAGTGGGTTTATGCATATTTTACAACAACAAAGGGGAGAAATATTAAGAAAAAAACGTCGATAATTATTTCAATGGTTTATAACTCAGAAAAAAATTTGAATTTTTCAGAAGTCATAGTTGAGTCTCTGTATAGAGGTCTGAGCTATATACAGGCAAAACATTATTAAAAAAGAAGCATTTTTTTGACAAAAGGTTATTCTACGTTAATCTTTTCCGAAATATTGTATTTAAATAATTTTTTGTCAAAATGTCTTTAAAACAATTTTATGCATGTATTCTAATCTAAGTGACACTAAATATCATAAAAATTATCCATTTATGCGGGTTTTTTTAAATCATTGTTCCGAACGTAGTCAGATACCTTAACGCATATTTCAGTTCGAAAGAAAATTAACAGATCATCTTAAAATTTTAGTTCCTATTGGAAGAAATTCGAATTCAATTTTGCACATTTCATACTTGACAACCTAATAGATACTTAAAAGTATTTTCTAAATTAAATGCAATCAAATGATTTTCTACTCAATTCACTTTCTTTTAAGAATAAAATGTGATCTCATTAAATTTATTTCAAAATAATAGTTTATTGTAGAACATTTCTATGTTCTAAAATGTTTTGTGTCACAGAAGATATCCCGATTTTAAGCCTATTTTTATAAATGTATGCGCTTAACTTTATTTAATTGCACTTTGTACTCCGATCTCTTCTTGTTACTTACCCTTTTGGCGACTTGTGTCAAAACTTGAAATGGTTTTTTTCGCACATTTTGAAGCGGTCATTTGAACTGAAATTTTCTATACACTATTGTTTTGGGAAATAAAGATAATTTAATTATAATTAATTAAACTTAATTGACTGAAACTAAGTATTTAAAGAATTACAGATACAGCCACGTTGGTTTCATTTTTAACGACTTCGGTCTAAAATTTAAAATATGTTTTTCTCACGTTTTAAAGCATTCAGTTAAACTGAAATTTTATATGCACGCGATTGCTTTGGATGACAATACGATACCTTAATGATAATTAATAAAAATTAATTACTACTTAATTTTTTGATTCAGTCCTATGTGTATACATATTTATATTAATTGTAATTCTTTAATAAAAAGTATCTAAAATAAATTTTACTTTGTTGTTCTAAATAGGAATTGACTTAATTTTTTTCTTTTTTTATATATATATTACTTATTTCTTTCGGTGTACGAAAACAAATTTAATTACAGTAAGCTTATTTTCCCCCTTAAATATTCCTCTTAATATTTTAATAATGAAATTCATAATATTAGGAAAAATTCATTTGTTTTATGTCTTATTTTTAGTATTTTATCGCAAATTAAAACGTCTTCAACCCTAAATAATTTCTTGAATTTTTTACATATCTTTAGATCACATACATTATTCTTGAAACTTTTGTTGATAAATAAGCCGTTTTATTTAGTCATCTGAATGTTTTATTATGGTTTACATTGGGTACGCATTTTTCTAACTACTGAATGGTATTCTAACGGATTCACGTTCCTTTATTTTTTTTAACTTTTTATTCAAATGCCTAAGTATATCCGATGCAATTAAGTATTCTTAGTTGCAATCATCGTTACCATTTTTAGTTATAAAACATTGTTGTTTGGAGATACAAGTTGATATTAAAATTTTGAAATTGACTCTGTTTTGTAGGTTTTTTGTTACACGTTAAACATAAAAACCATCAATACATGTTCATGCATTTCATTTATATTTTTTTTAGATAATAAAGACAACTATTGACCTATTTTTTCTTTAAAATTGATGGCATTATTTAAATAATTGTTTGAATTCTGCAGAGAGGAATATTCTCATTTGAAATCATGTATTGTGTAATCGACTAAGTTAAAAATATACTTGTTTTTCAAAATTTTTACGTATCGTTTATTCAAATTCGTTAAATTCAAATTGGTAAACTATTTTGGACATTTCCTCTTCCTTTAGATGGTGTTTTCTAATGAGTTAACTGATTAAATTTGAAAATTCCAATATTGTTTCAAGCTTGCTTTTCATCAATTTTAATCAAATTGATTTGGTGGCTTAAGTTTTTGTTATAATCGATATACTTATTTGACAGAAGGCTTCTTTGCGAGACTTTTTCGAAATGTAAATCATTTTAACTATTATTCACAGTTCCACTTTTTATTTGGATTATTTTAAAGATTACATTTTCTTCAGGACATGTGTTAAGATTTATCCTCTAAAACGTTTTTTTCGTACATGTCCTTAAGATAAACAAACACACACTTTTCCTTTTTACTTAATTCTTCTGTATAATATTTGATTTAACATTTAAAAATTTATTACATACTTGTTACATACTTCTGTTTGAAATCCATTAAAAATGATGTTCCTTTTCAAGTCCGTCTCATTACTTATCTTCATAAATGTTGTTTGAATATATATTTTATAAGAACACCTGAATTGTCTTTGTATATTCTAACTTGGAGATCTCTCAATAGGAAAGAATTCTTCAATAACAAGAGTGGAACACATTATGCACAAAAATTTGCTTGTGAAAATGATCGGTGTGGGCAAGCATCATTTAGAACGGCAAAACACCGCTTCACATCTTTGAGCGAGAAAGCACAACGTCTTTGAGCACAAGGGAAGTGCAGAGAGATTATTCTGGATCATGTTTGTATTTTTAGGGGTACTGTAGGTTCGGACTTCTTGGTTATGGACGCGGCCAAATAGAAGCATTGAGGCATAGTGCATAACACAAAGTTAAAATATTCTTCGTATGCAATGGCCTGGTTACTCTCCAGTCTTAAATCATAGTGGATATGCCTGGGATGCTCTTCACAGACAGGTTGCACAAAGAACTATCCATCTATGTACAGTGCAAGCGCTCAAAATTACCTTGAAAGAGGATTGGAACAATATCCCCCAAGGATTCCTCGATAGTTTAGGGAAGAACATGTTGAAAAATGTGCATTATAGTGTCCCTGGTCAACAACACCTTATTAAGATACTCATGTCTGCATTATTTTGACTTGAATATATCAATTACTTATGACTGTTTGGAAATGACACAAAAACATCATTTTTATTTTTAAAACTTCGTTGTAGTGACATATGTACCATTTGGCAATATATTAAATGTGCATCGTTTCTATTAAATATGTACCTAGTTTTATTTCTTCAATCATTGTCTATTCTTAATTATTCTGAAAAACGTAAACGTTTGTTAGCAATTATCAAGCAGTGTAAAAAAGATAAGTACATTAGAAGTAGATGAATTACTCAATAAAATTGAATAAATTAAAAAAATCTTTGTAGAAAAAATTTGTTATAATAACGTTCTAAGCAATATATTCAATGCATAGCATTTTAGATTTCCTTTATTTTTCGATAACAGTAAAAAACCATTAATAAATTTAATCCCTTATTTTCCATACTAAAGAAACTAAACATAAAATGTTACAAGTTGAGTAACATGGATGTGATATTTGAATATCCTGGTTTATGCCACACAAAGAAAAGAATTCTTCAAATTTACATTTTGCATTGAATTAACCACATGTTCTTAAATTGTGTTTATCCGTTAAAGGTAGGACGAGTTAAATAATAAGGCAGCGCTTTCAAAGAGATCCATTGAGAGAATCAGGAAAAAAATCAGAATAGGTGCTTTTTTTGAAATACCAAAGAATACAAGAATGTAATTTTTAACATGAGTTATAACATTCACACACACAAATATACACATATTTAAATCAATATATAAATAGATGTTTGTATAACGGGATATTACAAATGTCACTCAAATATAAATTGATTCAGATACACAATATAAATACGAAATTCTTCATTTGAACAAAACGTAAACAATGAATGCTAGAAGAAATGGTATTTCTGTAAATGCTTTTCACTATTTTGTTGTGAAGTAAAACATGAATGATTAGCTAGTTGTTGTTGTTACTAAAGTCAACTGTCTGACGATGTCAGATCGAGGCACACAAAATTCATCGAGTGAAAGGGCTAGATGCATGCCTCTGGTTATCCGTAGCTTTCAGCACCATGCAGGTGACAGTACGCTTAGGCTCAGTTCCAGTACAATTTTGAGGGAGAAAGTCTCAAGGATGGTCAGAGGCCTCCCATCTATCTTCTCCTTCCACCAACCTCACGAAAGGACTAACGCCTTAACGGCTATTTGGAGTACCCAGATGTCGCAAAGGGACATTTCATTTACAAACATCCATACCTTCTCCGGGATTCGAACCCAGGCCTTACGGCACAGCAGTCAGCGTCGCTAACCACTATACCGGATGCCTGACATGATTAGTTTGTAAACCTTATGAGAAAATATCCCATGTATTAAATCGGTTCATTTTTAACTTTGCAATTCAATTGTAATAATTTTAATTAGAAAAATAATGACTGCAGTAATGAATAACAGTTTCGATATTTTTAACAAAAATGAAACATCATTAGATATGTTACACAGAATAATAAAGCATTTAAGTTGCTATAATTCCCTTTATGATGACTATTTCTCTAATCGACATTTTAATTAAGAGAAATAAACAATCTGAGAATGGAAAGAATTTGTAACATGTTCGTGGAAAAATGTCTTGTAAGAAAAATACTTTAATAAAAATTGAGGCAAATATTTTCCTAGTGAGACAATTCGTTCGAAAAAAAAATTTGTTTAATTTTATAGCGAAATATGTAACAGAGTTAGGAGAATCAACATTTCCTTTTTTCTAACTTATAATTCCTTTTTCGTAACAAGTTCTAAAATTTTTAACAAGCAATTTCGATAAGTGTATTTTCAATTGAAAATCTTTTCATCTTCAATAAATAAAATAAAGAAAGAAGAATCTTAAAAATAAAGCACTAGCAATTTTTTGGGCAACTTTGGAAAATCTCTGAAGTGTTATGAAGATTGTTAAACTACATCACACTTATAAGTTGAGCTGCTATAATTAGGATCTTAATTATATTTTTAAGATACTTAATTATAATTCATTTTAATTTACAACCGCAGTATATAATGTATTATTGTGTAATTTGATGATGAAATAATATAAACACTAACATTTTTTTATTTTATTTTAGGCATAACAAGTATACATGCCTTACAAAACTTAAGCATTTATAATGTTGCTGAACTTGTAAATTTTACAGAATTTATTTAATAAAACATCCAATTTTTTCCATGAACATAAACTATACTTTTTGTGTTCATTGAAGAAAGAACTTTTTCTGAATTCTTATATTCTTAACTTAAAAATTCCAACATTTTATCTTTTAAAATGTATAATTTATGAAAATAATTTGTTGAACGCAAGAATATTTATTTTGCCACATGTGGATGTCCTTTACTTTGTAAAAAAAATTCTAATTTTGTTTCATAATATACATACATTTATATAACACATTCATTTACAGATGTTGCAAATTTTCGTTGTATTTTATTATTCATAATACGTGGACTGTTACTTTTCGAGAGAGAAAAGTAGTTCATTTATATCCATAAATCGCTAAAAGAATAAAATAAGCTGCTGGACACATAAATTGCAACACCCTGAAGGAAGCATGTAAAGCGTGTGAAATTTGCATCATGCGTTGACGGTGGTGAAATATACAGTTCATTCGAACTATAGCGCAGACACATCAAGGTCATCCTTAGTGCCATCCGCAAAAGCATATTGACAATTTGAAGTACGACTGTTCATTTTTTGCGTTATCTGTTTACTTACGTGGAAGACATCGAGCATATTTCGGTCAAGTTTCTGAATTCGATACAGGAAGAATAGTAGTCTAAAGAGATTGTGGATTATCCTTCATATAAATCGGTCAACGTGTTGGATTAAACCAAGTATCTTTGATGAGGACCTATCATCGTTGGGTGCGGGAGAAAAAGAGCAACCGACGGGGCTGATCACACCCACCTCGTTGCCTCAATTTCCGTGATGACAGGTGGATTGTGCGCATGACGGTGATGGATCACGCAGCAACATCACGAACCATAGCACAGCAGATTCAGTTTGCTACGCATCTTTCGGTGTCCACTTGTACCTTTCCACACTGTTTGCAACAGAGTGGAATGTCCTCAAATCGCCCATAGCTTCATTTACCCTAGACTGTAAATCAAAGGATTTTGCAACTTCCATTGTGTGATGAAACGTTGGCTTTGACAACGTAATGGAACGGCATTGTGTTTACTGACGAATCCCACTTCTGTCTGCTACATCACGATGATCGGATTCGAGTTTGGAGACACTGTGGTGAGATGCTACTAAACTGTTACGTCAGGAATCGCGCTAATAGTGATGCACCCGGTATCATGGTTTGGGACAGTATGGGATTTCAGTGCCGCACCTCTCTAGTATGCATTGTCAGTACACTTAATGGATAATGCGCGACCACACGTTGCCCGCAATGTTCTAGGGTTCATTTCACATCAGATTGAGTTAGTTCCTTGGTCTGTTTGTTCTCCCGATCTATCACCAATCGAAAACGTATAGTCTATGCTTGCCCAACGACTGGTCTGGGATACACTCCCGCTACAACACCAGATCAATTTTGGCAATATGTGGAAGCCGCATGGACTGTTTTATCCTAAGGATACATTGAAAACTTCTTGTATTATGTGCCAAGGTGTGTGGCAGCTGTTACAGCCAACAATGTTGGCTACACTAACTACGTTGCCATCATGCACACGTCACAAGAGGCTGTAATTTTGATTATTTAAACTTTGTACAACATGTTATTTGCCAAATAAATTTCGCTGTGGTATATCTGGCTATTCTTGGTGTTGCATTTTGTGTGACTGGCAGTGTATATTGACTATTGTATTTAATTGTATTTGATCATTTTTAAAGAAGTGTATAATTCCATAGCTTTTTTGTCTAAGTTTAATCAATATTTATTTAAATTCTACATATAATAAAAACATTATAATAGAACTATATGAATTTCACATTCAATTACAGTAAACGGAATAAGTTAATAAAAACCTGTTAACTAACTTAATAACACTTCTAAAACATTCTAAAGTAGTGATTAATGGGATTCTCGACTTAAACCTACAAAAGTTGTTGTGACAAGTATGTTCTTTTTTCTCATCCTACTTAAGTAAAAAAACTAAACTGATTGGTGCAATGATCCATGAGGGCCAATGCCAACTGTGCCTAACTCAGTTTTTGTGAGTTTGGCCACAAAGGTGTAGGAGCAGATGTGCCAATTAGAGGTCAATATTATCTGAAACTCCCAGTGTTTAACTCCGAAACAAGCTTGATACTAATTTATGGACCTACTTCAAGGATGAAAAGCCGAGTTGACCATGCCTAGCCCGGGATTTGAAACCTGGACTTGGGACGAGTGGTAGCGTGGTGCATTACCACTCAGACATTGCGCACTTACATAAATCCAGTAATCAAATCAAACCTTCTTGTAGACATTAAGTTTCCCCTATTAGCTTTAAAATTTTACATGATTTAACCCGCGTTCAGGATTATAATTCCACATATGTGATGCAGCGTTCCTTCCTCCACGGCCCACGGTATGAGTATGTGATTGCATTTGCCCTGCTCTGAGGCCCATGATGTGATTTGAGTTTGAAACGTTTTTATATTAATTTTCACAAGGCACTAGAGGACCCGACAGACGTTGTCCTGTACACACATCTTGAATTCAAAAATTCCAAATTTTTATGAATATGCTTTAACAATCTGGACCGTTTCGAATAAAATTTGTATTAAAAAGTTATAATAATGTCTAACGTTATTACATGTACGGTTATCACAATTAAATCAATCGATTGCGTGTGAGTATGTGGATACTATAAGCGAATTTAAATGTAAAGGCTGTGTAAATAAAAACTTAAACTTGTTTTAATTAAATGTGAAAAAGTTGAGACAAACTATTTTATAACAGGTATATTTATTAAATTGAACATAAAATGTATAGTTTTTCATGCACACTTCAAAATTCTTCAAACACTAATTACATCTGAATGTAATAATTTAATTAACACACGATTTATTTTAACAAAATAATAACACGAAGTGACAAAATATTTTCCTGAAATGATTATAGCACCACTGTTGGAACCAGCTTGAATTATAATAAAAGATTTTTGAATATTCGATACTGTGATCTCAGCGCAGTCTGCCGGATCCAATGTAAAACATTCCAAGATCAACAATTTATGAAAAAAAAAATTAATTAAATAAACATTTCTAAGCCGAATTATAAATCTAAACCATTCTCGAGTCCACTGGAACAGACAAAAACTTTCATCAAAATTGGTCCGGCCGTTTAGGAGGAGCTCAGTTTCATACACACGCACAGAAGAATTACATATATAAAGATTATTTGAAAAGATAATAATTAAAAACGCTAAAAAAGCGTGAATCGTCTGCATTTTCGTAACAATGAAGACCGGGTTTGGCCAGTTTGGCTGAAAATCAATTTTCGACGCCAACTTATGTCTGCTTCAATTTCTACTATTAGCTCACGATCTCTATACATATTTTATTTGTTTGTTTATTTATTTATTTATCTTGGTGGAATTTTCAATCGTTTATAAAATACATTCTAAAGCGCTCAATTGAGCTGAAATGTAATGTACATGATTACTTTGGATGACAATACAATAATTTAATTATAATTAATAAAAAATAATTGATTAAAACTAATTATTTAAAAAATTACAAATACCGCCACGTTGGCGACTAGCGACCCTTTTGGCAACTTATGACAAAATTTGAAAAAGTTTTTTTTTTTCTCACGTGTTAAAGCACTCAGTTGAAAGGAAATTTTATATACACGATTGTTTTGAATTACAATACGATACTTTAATGATAATTAATAAAAATTAATTACCACTTAATGTTGTAATTCTGTGATATGTATATACATATTTATATTAATCGCAACTATTTAATAAAAAGTAGCTAAAATAAGTTTTTCTTGGTTGATCAAAGTAGGAACTGATTAAATTTTTTTATATTACTTTTTTATAACAATAGAATTGTTACAACAATGCAGGTGAATGTTGAGTTGTATTTTTTGAATGTATTTAATTAATATCTTTTTAACTAATTGCTTGCGATATCGAACCGAACTGTGAATCTAAACCATTCTCGAATTTACTTGAACCCACACAAAACGTTTCATCGAAATGGGTCCAGCCGTTTAGGAGGAGTTTAGTGACAAACACACGCACAGAAGATTTTTATACATAAAGACTAGAAGAATGTTAAAATCCATTTTTTTCTTCGAATAATTTTTCACAAAAAATTTGAACTTTAATACGTGCTTTCGACTCCCAGTTTGGTTTTTTTAATTAGATCTGATATATATATATATATATATATATATATATATATATATATATGCAAACAACTGCACATGTTTAGCTCTTTCGAGATAATCGGACATTTAAAGGTTCGTGACTTATTGTGCGCTCTGGAACTTTGTTTATATATTGACTAAGTTGGAAATAATAGAAACGTTTTTAGTTTATTGTGCATCTGACATTCATGATAATAGTTGTAGTATTTATTTTATTTTTTGTTCACATTTACAACAATAATTTTTATTCTCAAAAACTTTTAAAAGGATATTCATAGATAAAAAGCAATGACTCATTTTTAACGAAAAATAATCGTTTGTTCTTTTGTTGACTCATTTTAATTCAGTAAGAGCAAACGATTTTTTTTCGTTGATATCGCAGTCTGAGTTTTTATAACCACAAGAACAGAAAATATAATACTAATGTGATACTAATAAAGCTACAAGTAATGTAAATATTAATTAAAATTTTAAAAAAATAAATTGCCTGTTATTTAAAACAGAGTATATTTATCGCTTGGGATATTTCAGAGTTTTTATAAGTTTTGTGTCTAGTTTATTCTAATCACCATGGCGAAACGAGTGAAAAGATTCCTTTTTTTTCCTTAAAATGAAAACATTTTCTTTAAAATTTGCAAGTTTTTTTTAAATACAGCGAAAACTTTTGTACTGTATACTCAGATACTATCAAAGATAGTAAATTGTAAATTTCAGATCATTTGATTGCATTAAATACTTTAAATGAATTTTTAAATGAAATTAGGCTTAGCAGTGAAATTCTCTCGGCCTCGTTCGTGGGTATACTCTCTGAACGTACGGGCCTGAGCTAAAGTTTCTTCCTCATTTCGCTGGTCCTGAAGGAATTAAAACCATATAATTTCTTCATTGAATGTATACATATTAGATACGTACTCAGCTTCCTTAAGTTTGAGGAACCATTTCCCATTTTTCTATCAATAGTTCTTTCCTAGTGATTTCATTTGTGAAAAGTTAACACAGCAACAAGGAAATAGGAATGTTTTTTTCATAAAACCGTAAATGTGTAATTAGAAAATTATTGAATTTAAATCATTCACATTCAATATAATTTCTCTTAACCTTAAATTTTTATATCTGCTTGAGTTTCGCCTCAAGTTACATATTGAGCTTTGGTCCATTCGATAGCTCTAATTAATTAAAATATTCATAACTCAAGAACACACATGGACTGTAAGGATTTTATCTATATTTCTTGAACATCTTTCACCAAACTACATATTCACATAGTTTTATTTCAGAGCAAACACTGTCATTCGCTGATCACTTCACTCCGTTCTATTTGCGAAGCGATCGCAGTTTTTTACAAGTGGCGAGGCAGTCAACATATCACCCATCTTGACATTTTTTATAAAAAATTCAAAATATTAACAGACAATTATTAATACATGATGATACATTCTACAATATACTAAAAACATAGTACGCAATGAATATATATATATATATATAAACTGTGATCAATTACTCAAATGATTAAATAAAATGTTTTTAAAAAATTATACAGCAATTGTAGAACACAAATCCAATAAACTGCTATACAAACATGTTTGATTTTAGATATGCCATTCAAAATCCACACTTTGGCTCTTGTGTTTGCTAAAATAGCCCCCGTGTCTGCATGCTAATAAAAAACATAGTGATTAATAATTAAATCACAAATAAGGTGGATGCTAGAGATTAGCATTTGATGTTTTTGGTCTGCACATAGATTGGATAGCTATAAATGTCTTAATCTTCCACAAACACAGAGTAGATTCATCTCACTAAAAATTGAGACAAAGTTAATAAGTTACTGAAATCAGATAGTTGTTGTTCTCTTTCAATATACTGAAAATTTCCTTTGCAATACACCCAGGAACATTAAAAACAGCGACCCAAGAAAAATGCATCGGATTGAAATGAAATTTAGCACACATAATGACACAGATGAGAGATTCACTTGATCTCAAAAACAAGACAATTAAACGAATACAGGGTGTGCAACGACACAAATACTGGGCAACTACAATAGCGCGTTGGACCACCTCCAGCTACAATACATGCCGCCACACGGTCCGGCATTGAGTTGATTAGACACCTTATGTTGTCCTGAGGCTGATGGGCCCACACATCTTGAACAGCCAACTCTAAATCATGTACAGAGTGACACGATGGCATCTGCCGTTTTAGCTGATCCCACACGTGCTCTACAGGGGACTAATCGGGGGAGCAGGCCGGCCATGAAAGAGTTTGAAAATGACGTAGGAAGTATTCAACAACTCTTGTTGTAAGCGGACGAGCATTATCTTGCTGGAAAATTGCCCCTGGGAGACCATTTAGGAAAGGTCCTACATGGGGTCGAAGAATATCATCAACGTAACTTTGGCCCATTAAGGTTCCACTCATCACAATTAAAGCGGACCGGCTATCATAGGCTATGGCTCCCAGACCATTACACCAGCTGTGTGGGCAGTATGACGTAGAAATGTACCGCTCATCAGTGCACCTCCACACCCGTACACGGTTATCATCTGTCCCCAAAACAAATCGGGATTCATCACTAAACACAACATTTTGCCAATCTGTGACATTCCACATTGATCTGGCTTGGCACCACTGTAGACACAGTTGCCGATGTTCCGGTATTAAAGGGAGTGCACGGAAAGGGCGCTTAGATTTATGATTTGCTTCTGCAAGGTGTCTGGAAATTGTTTGTGGAACAATTTCTACGCCTACGTCTGCTCGTATCGTTGAACGAGTCACTGTGGGGTCCACAAGTGCTTGCTGCAGGATCCTTCAAACATCTCTCCTCGTGGTTTTCCTGGTCGCTCCAGACCCGGTTTTCCGCGCGTGGGTATCTTCTCGTGTCCACTGCTCCCAATAATTTCTAACGGCACACTCGGAACAATTCACCTGGCCATCAACACGGCGCGTTGACCAGCTTGCAGTTTTAACCCCGAAGATCAGGCTTCTCTCAAACTCGCTTAACTGTGAGAGATGTCTTCTAGCACGTTTACCTGGCATGTTTCGTTTACCAAAGTCTTCCTACAATCGGCGGGTAATCGTCACGTTTATGAATCTTCGAATTTGCGCTGGCTTATATAGCACCCTCTTCCTGATTGTTGCGCCACCTCGGCGTGTATGAGCATGTGTATTGGCATTAAACTTGGAACATTTGCTTATCACATTACGCTGTACTTATATGAAAAGTTTCACGATTGTACTTAGCTTCCTTCTTGGGTCTCTATTTTCAATGTTCCTGAGTGTACGTTATGGAAATAAGCCTTTTTTGTGGAAAATTATAATTCAGGAAGAAAATACTCTAAACTATATTATTTTTAGCACTGATTACAATTTTTACTCTACACATTAAATAAAGTAAAATACTATATAAAGAAATTTCTTTACATGTTATAATACGCAGTGAAAAATGCATGAAGTAAAAATACAACTTGTGTACAGACGGTATCTGTAAGTAGAATGCGGTTTGTTAATAATACAAAACTAATATGCAAAAAAATATTTTAACTGTACATGAATATTTAATTTTACAATAATTTAATCATTTTGAGTTTATTGTTCAATAAAAAAAAGGTTGATTTAAAGAAAATAATAAATTTTTTTATTAGTTCGTAATAAAAGTATTTTGATTAATTCTTAAGGTTTCCAGAAACAATACTACCTAATAGTCAAGGATTAATTTCGTTATATAAGAAAAATAACATTTCGGATAGTAAAACAGAAAGTAAATTTTTTTTTGTTTCATGCAAATTTGAATTCAATTGATTTCACGAAGTTTCAAAGTGGAGTGCTAGCTGAGGCCATTATTTTAAACAAGGTTTAAAATTACAAGGTTCATTGTTAACAGCTCTCGTCAATTCAGAAAAAAATGCTGGAAAACAATGAATCAACCATCGAATCATAATACAAATTATTTTGATTATTTTTCGCATCATTCGAAATTCCCTATGCCAGAAAAAAATTTAAAAGAAAAAAAGGAAATATTTATGAAATTGTGCATATTCCATAATCATTAAGATAAATAAAATAAGAATTCTAAAACTTACGCATGCTTATTTGATTTCCAATTTAAAAAAAAAACGAACGCACACTAAAACCCCTGAAATATTTTATGAGCATAAAACAAAAAATAAATATTATTGAAATGTAAAAACAAGATTCTCCTGTTCCTGTTTCGAATTTTAGACTCTGTTCATTTCCTTGTATGTCTGACTTGGAAAAAATATAAATGAATTGACCTGGGAAAAATTCTGGTGAAGAATAAATTGAGAATGCTATTATTTAATTCGTATTTATAACTATTCGTATCACAGAGATGTACGAAAAAAGTTATAATAAAAAAAATTTATTGAAAAAGCATTTTTAAAATATAAATGAATTTAATTATAACATGAAATTTTGAAGCCTTACATTCGAATCTTTCTGAAGGGTTTTCTAACTGGTATTTCAATTTAGAAAGTGTTTTTTTTTAGAAAATTTAGAATCCAATTTATTAGGAAACCTTATTTATACAGCAGCTACATTTTAAAGCAAAATTTTAGAATTGCAATTTTTAAATGTAAAAAAGTTAGTATGATAATTATTAGTGCTTGTTTTCGTAATATTCTTAAAGGAAAAGTTAAAACATGTAATAACAATCTAAAAATAATTTTCCTGAATAAAGAAATTAATATGAATCCCATTTTTCTTACATTTGATTTCCCCTTTTCTATCAAAATTTACGTTTACTTTAACGTAGATTTTGTGCTCATTAGCAAAAATACAGAAATATCATAAAGTACTCTTTAACAGACATGAAGTTGTAAAATAAATCCAGGAATTAGTTATGAATATTTTGGTTTTTGAATGTAGCCAAAATTTCTACAAATATGCATCAACTTACATATTTCAAATGGTTATCAAAATTAACACAACAAATATTTACTTTTTGAAAAAGTAGCATTAACCAGATCCTATGAAATTTTAATTTGATACCTCATAGGAGCATTAAATAAGATTTTAGTAATTTATCAAAGATCAAACTTTTTCTGTTTTGAAACATGATAATTCGTAATATATATTTTTTACTTTTATATCAAATATCTTTTTAACAAAAGAATACCCTTTTCTTGAGGGAAGCCTGTTAACTCCCATTTTGAATACAACTAATAATAATACCTTTGTCATTTTTTTACTCATATTACATTGCATATTACATCAAAATTGCAGAATGACCATTCAGCCATTTGAGAAAATTCTTCATTAAGAAGCTCACAGCACATTTTTAGAAACATCACTCACAGACATTAATTTACTGATTTTTTCCCATTTAAATGCATAAAAATTGAATTTGTAAATGGAATTTTTAAAATAACGCTGTTGATCTTTTCTTTAACAACAAAGATGAAATTATATTACTGAATATTTTCGTTTTTATATATATATAAGTCGTATTTTTTTACTATTAAGCAATTATAGCGGCGTGATTGTTAATAATTTAAGTATAAACCTCCTAGTGTTTAACTATTCAAGAAATAATGCTATTTCTTTCACATATTCTCTACTTGTCATAGATAGTCACACTGTTATTGTTTGTTACCCTATCTTAGCTTCCATATCATGGTCCATTATGGATATGGAGAAAACAGGCAAATTATGAGATGAGTAATTTAATCGTAATGCATCGCTAAAGTACATTATTGTTTATGTTACTTTTTTAATTTAGACAATTTTCTAAGCGTTTTTAGTACTACATCAGTGCTTCTCAAAAATTCAATATTTATGATTTGATTTCAATCATAATTTTCCTTCAATATAATAATCCTTCCTCAGTACAATAAAAATACATTGAATACAGTAATAATGTACTTTGACGCTAAAACTACAATAAGGTCTGAATTATGAACCGTACAAATTATCAAAATAAGTATTAAATTTTGTATACGTTACTTTTAAGTAATGCATATTATAAGTAGCTTACCTTAAATACTACACAGTACCCTTTTTCAAAAACATTTTTGGAGACAGTAACATTAAAAATCTCTGAACTACGTTTTATGTTTAGATTATATTATTATAAGCTGATTCTATAAGTGAAAAGTCAGTTTGTCCAGTCATTATTTTACAATTTTAAAAATTGGGAATTTTTGAAGTTTTTCAAGCTCATAAAATATTCAATTTTTAATTTGTTTAGTCGTTTTAAGTGATTTATGTTTCTTGAATTATTGTGAACAAAAGTTAGTATGGATTTGTAAATCTGTGTTCCCTTGTTGAATTTTAATAATTATTTTTTCTGGCTAAACCTGGAAAAAAATGATGTACTTTAAATATTAAATTTAGCACTTTTTAAAACATAACTTGAGGTCTCAGACTTAAATCCATACTAATTTTTAGAACATACGTTTGAGAGTACATGCAAAAAATTTCAAGATTATATTTCAAAAGAAAAAGCCTTAGGGTTAGTAAACACTTATATCTTCAAAATTAAAAGTCTGAAAAAAACGCATTTAAAGTTTGTAAAGGCATACATAAAACAAAACATTATGATGTCCGTGTAACTCTAAGTTCTTTATCTTTAATATGTTATTTCCCAATTGATTTCCTACATTAAAATACTATTTCAATTAAATAATGACTGAAAACATCATTTTTAATTAAAAAAAGGCGTAATAAGGATAGCAGTTTTTACGATGACAAGTTATTCAGCTTAATCGAATCCTAATACTTCCCATAAGTTTTGAAACTTAAAGCATTTATTTACAGAATAATAACGCCACTAACTTAAGCTAAATATAAGCAGGTATGTGCATAAAATTTATTTTTTTCTGTTTTAAATTGGGTCAGTTTAGCAAGTTTGGGTATCGGATGTACGATTTAAAAATAATATAATATAGAACTACTATATAAATATGTTTAATATAATGGTGTTAGGTACATGACGGAAATATTCAGTTTTATCAGCAATACTTGTATTTGGAAGTCGAACTGCAGTATCAACTGGGAGCGTATTTAGATTTATTATTTTCAGCTGCATTTCCTCATTTCGAAAACTGTTTTTTCGTAGCAACCCGAGAACGTTTTGGCAATGCCATTATCTCAGATGTGTAAACTTGATGATATAGCCTTTAAGTTCTATAAAATATTTTTTTCAATAAAAATTAACCTTGTGAGTTCAATCTGAATTAAGTAGTTATAAAATAACTCAAAACTAATCGAGCAGAAATGATTTTAGCAATGAAAATTGAAATTAATAACCATTTTTCACACTGAAAAGGTTGATTGTACTCAAAAATAGTTTTAATTACTTCAATTTTAGAGTGAAAAATGTTTTAAAATGAAACCGAAACCAGAAACTAAGCTCAGAAAACTTCAAATATCTAAAAAACTAATGGATTTTAGGATTTGCGAAATTTCGTAGCAAGCTGCACAATAATGTGGGCCACAAGAAAATGCAAAAAAAATCGGTATTTTTGAAATTTGTAGGGTATTGTGTAGTCTTAAGCAGTATGGCAAGTATTATATTATTTTGAATTTTTGAATTTACACAGACTGCAATAAATATGCAACGTGTATTATTATTATTTTATGTCAGAATTTATTTTGCTTTTCTTCCTTTCTCTCTCTCTCTCAGTAAATTAATATTTCTTTAAAATATATTTTCTTTCAATTTTTCGATATGATCACACCCCATAGCTTGAGAATTCTTGAACTACATAGTTAAAATTATTAATTTTTTTAAAAAAAGTGAAACAATACTAGATGTTAACAAAATATCCTTCTGTTATATATGAAGCTCATTTTCCAAAAAGAGACCCTAAAATTAAATACCTATCATACAAAAAAGAATTTTTTTAAGAACGTTGATTTTTTTTTACGAATTTAAACCTGTTTTCCGATTATTTATATTGGTTTCTTGTTTTCAATTTCAAATCTAAATACAGACTAGTTTTACAATCGAAAAAAAAAAAAAAAAACATGAGTAATGTCCATATGAGTATTAATAGTTTTAAAAACTAATACTAAATTACAAATATTTCTTAAGCGAAAAAATAATTTTCCAGTAAAACGAATATAATTTTTTTTTATAGTTTATTTTTAAATAATTTGAATTTCATAAAAAGAAACATTAGGAAAGGAGGAAACATTTTTCAAAAAGATAGCTAAAAATTATTTTAAAATTATTAATTTCATTTATATATATTAAGATTTTTATTATAGTCGCCCATCCGGTATAGTGGTTAGTGACGCTGACAGCTGTGCCGTTGGGACTGGGTTCGAACCCCGGAGAAAACATGAATGTTTGTAAATGTATAGTGCCTGCACAGCAGGGGGGTACTTTAAATAGCCGTCGAGCCGCAAGTCCTGCCGTGAGGTTGGCGGAAGTGGAAGAGATGGGGGAGACCCTTGGTCACCCCTAGGGTATTCTCCCTCCAAATTGGGGTGAAACCGAGCTAAATCGTTCTGTCACTTGTATTGTGCTCAAAGCTACAGATAACGACATGCTTCACTTAGACCTTTGCCATGAGATTAATTTCGTGGGCCTTGATCTGACCTTTGGCGATCATATGGCATTAGTAATAACAACAACACATTTTTTTATTTACATTTGTTACATTTTTATTACAGTTTTTTTGAAAGTATTGATATTTAATATAATTTTTTACAATATGAATAATAGCATTTAAGGAATTTACGTGGTGTCTGTTATATATATTATTATTTTTAAATACAATGATCAAGTTACGTTGATGTGGTAGTGCCAAAAGACCGATAACGGCAGACAAAAGGTTTGTGTATGTGCGTGTTAGTATGGTTAATCCTCTCAATAAACGGACATGAAATTTAGAAATTGCCTTTGGTTAAAGTGGCATCTTAATGATATAGAATCTCCTTGATTATGTGTTGTTAAAAGGCATTAAATATAAGTTCTGTTTTAAATTATTCCAGATTATTTCCTGAATTCTACCAGGGCTGAAAATTCAACAGTAGAGAACCCTCCCCTTCCCCGTTTGCATTGTTAATATGTTTGCTGCCATTCGCTGAAACTACTAGAATATTCCTAGTTGACAATCTGAATTTAGTTGTCATTTACTAGAGAATTCGTTACTGAACGTCTTATCTAAGTCACCGACAGCAAGTATTACCATATCCATTGGATGATGTAATGCTTAGGTGCTATGAGTGTATATATGTATATACTAAATAATACTCTTGTCATGAGTAAATGTATTAGTACTCCTTAAAAAGTAAGTACTATAATCTTAACTAATAGATTTAGAACTCAAATATATATATATATATATATATATATATATATATATATATATATATATTCCTAATATAATACCTTGAAAAGTATAAATAGTTAAAACAATTATCCGCACAATATAGTTGTTTTGCTAAATGGAGCATCGAAACTTTATTTAGTTTGTTTTAACTTTTATCCAGTACAAAAATTTTATTGTTGTATACATCAGCCCTTCACCGTTTGAAGGAAGTTAAACGAAATAATAG
This sequence comes from Trichonephila clavipes, assembly GCA_019973935.1. Taxonomy (NCBI): domain Eukaryota; kingdom Metazoa; phylum Arthropoda; class Arachnida; order Araneae; family Nephilidae; genus Trichonephila; species Trichonephila clavipes. The sequence continues at coordinate 802,400 of BMAU01018373.1, read as the reverse complement.
AAATGATCGTGTTTCAGCATTTTATTCTACAAGCGATTCCGTTTATCGTCCAGAATTCCACAGCTTTTTCACAAAATTCAATAAAACAATTTACTCCCATCGATAACAAAACATAAAATATCAGCATACTGGGTATACATTTCAATTCCAAGAATGGCAATTAATTCTATTTCACTAATGGATTGCGTTTGTGTTAAGTAATTTCATAGAATTAGGTCAGATAAAGTAATTCTATACTTTTTAAAATTATAATTTGCCTTATTTTAACATTCCAATTATGAACATCAATCATTTCTACACGGTGAATGTTTATTGTGGTTATCATTTCACGCTTAAACTAAATTCATAAACCCCAAATATAATATGAATCTAATCTTTGCCGGCCCATACAATAATTATTTTTTGTATGTCAACAACAAGTATATTTGAATGGATTTATATTCATTCTTAAATACATTCCATTATGTCTATATTTAAACAGCAAAATAACTGTAACTAACTTTAAAGATGCATAATTCGTATAATATTTTAGTGGGATTGAAAAAGTACAACATAACACATTGTCTTTGATTGATTATTAATGGCGCACTGAGAGAGGGCATGATGGTTGATGATGTTGGGCTACGTAATTTTCAAACACGAACACATGAGGAAAACAACAGAATGAGCTACAACTCTACGCGACATACTTCCACGCCCTACCGACAAGAGAATTTTGAAGACCGACATATTTAACATGCATCACTCAACTACGTGGCTATCTGTACTGTCTCCAGGTCTCGAATTCCTCACTTATCGTCCTAGAGTTTCACTACCACGCCACTTAATACTATAGCCACATACTAGCTCTAGAAATGAACAAGTTCATGTTGCACAGAAAAGAAATTTAATAACAATTCTTTTTTCAGTTTAACACAAACAGCATGCAATATCAAATAGAAGAACAGCAGCAGTTTCTGCAAACATAAATTCGTTGAAAGTACACATACATCCCATTCAACCAGGAAAAAGAAAAAATGAATTACAATATTTTACAAGAATCTAGTGTTAAAATTTACTTCAGTAAAAAAAAATGGTATGTGTTATTATAGACCACATCTATGCCGAAGAGGAGGTGGAAATCACACCCAACAGCTCGTTTTTTAATTTGTTTTTTATCCATTCTGAAGTTAATAATTCGCCAATTTGACTGCAAATACAGATGTGAGTTAAAATAGGATCTAATCAAAAAATGTCAACAGGACGATTCGGTCACAATTATTAATATGTGCTAAATACGATTCTGAATTAAAAATAAAGCGAATGTATAGAAAGATAATGAAAATAAGTAATGAGGTAAATAAAAAGAATAGAACTACAGTTAATGACAGAGATTGTCAAGTAAAATTAAATAAAGTAAGTATTGACTGACTGGCTGTTGACTTTGCTAGTACTGTTGAATTATTGTGAAGATTTCGTTATAAAGTATTGATTAATATTATATTTTTGAAATATTGATACTTTTTACATTTTAAGTATCGTGTCCTAAAATTTTATCTTAAATTACGAGAGTCATTCATTGAGAGAGCCTTTGTTTGATTCTAATTTTAAAGATCAACAAAACAATTCTAAAATTTCCAATAATGCGCGCGTTCCCACGCTTATGTTTTTTTTTAACTAGATGACTAATTGTGCCCTTTTGAATAATTTTGAAACACTTTTTCAATAGAGATGTGTGTACTCTTTTTAAAACTTATACTCAGAAAATAAATTTTCTCCCTATTTACACTCCTAAAAGTATATACACTATACCATACGTAAAAAAAAACTGCAACCATTTATACCTTCACCGACAAAAAGTTGTGTACAGTGTTACTTTGACACAAAATGTATATTTGCTGTTTACCGAAAGAGAAATATAAGTATGCCCTTTAAGCAAACATATGATTCGGCATAGCTTTAGTGAGTTTGAATAAAAGCGTTATTTACTCACTAAATACCTTTAAGTAAATGTAAAGTAGATCTAAGCATAGCATTTTCGAAAAAAAATGTAATTATTATTCTTAAAGGAAATGTTGAGTATTTTTTTCCTTTATTTTAAATCAATATTAGTTCCTCAAACATTCTTTATATTTAACTTTAATCTTTTATTAAATTATTATTAACACGGAAAATCAAAAATAAAATTCATTTTTTAGAATGTGAAGTGAGAGTTGTTCCAAGAATAGTAGAAATCGTTTTAAGAGAAGTATAAAAAAACAGTTTACTTTTATTAATATTGAAAACAGAGAAAACAATGATTCTATGTTTGAAGTACAGATTTCAAAATAGATTTTTTTTTATTTGAGATAAGTGTACAAAGTTTAAAATCTCTCTCTCTCTCTCAAAGCAGATTGATAATTATAAGCATACAATATTGCAAAAGACTTATACTTAAGAGAAATTATTGAAAAAATTTAGTAAAGGACGCTGAATACAATTTTTACGATGAATAGTAGAAAAATGATAATTTATTAAGTTACAATTTTTCCGATGAATAGTAGAGAAATGATAATGTATTAAGTTGTGAAGTATGAAATGGAGCAAAAAGGCACATAATTGAATTCGATTTTTTTCCCAATAATAACTAAGATTTTAAGATGATGTGTTAATTTTTATCAAACTGAAAAAGAAGAAAAGATATACTTTTCACACACAAAAAATTATGCCAAAATTCGGCGTCTAAATAAGGCCATGTGCAATTGAAATAAATAACATGAACATTGTTCCATTTCATACTTGACAACCTAATAGAATTTTATAAACAATTTAAATTAAGAGTCAAATAAAAATTCAAAGATCCTGTTGAAAATAAAAGGAAAAAAAAATTCCAAGGAATTTATATTTAATTTTTAAATAATTTTTTTTTTATTTACGTCGCACATAGAAGTAACGCGAGGTCTAACGGTGAAGGACCTCGTAATTTTCAGTTGGGCTGCTATCAAGAGACAAGTATGACATCAGAGGTGGCACTTCATTCTACAAGCTTCCATACCACACAAAGACTGTTAGTCTCGATGGATTCAACGAAATTGGCACTTCAATCCACGACTCAGCTGCAATAATATCTATCACGAGCCCGTGAGGATCATCAAGTAGTCTCCACGTCCACAGTTGAAAGAATATATCAATTTCAATCTAGCTCTAGTTGTGAAACAAACTCCTTCAATATTTTTACCCAAACAAGACAGATATTTATTTAATGAGTCTATTTCCCTTTGAAGTAAGCAAACACATTAAATCAAGAGAAAATATTGATGTGTATGTACAACAATTTTAAAAATTATTACTGATGTGACTTAAATGAACTCCAGAATATATCCGCTAATTACTTGTTCTCCATAGGAAGCACTAAAATATCAGTACTTCAAAAGACTTTTATTACGTATTGAATATTTATTTAGAAGAGTATTTTCAACATTAGAATAACAATATTTGATCAAATAAATTATTGATAATAGCGATTGACATTAAAACAAATATTAAATAAACTTCGCGTAAACTTATCACCTTATATCCCTCTCCTTATCAAACCGTTAAAATAAAAGTACTTCTCCAATCAAATTAGAAGGAAATTATAACTATTGCGTAGTTTATATATATATGGTATATTGCGCATAATTAGAGGTCAGTTATTAAAGTATAAAACAAAGTGTGTGTGTGTGTGAAAAGACATTTAACTTTTGAAAAGAAATGGAGCAAATTTCCAAAGAGCCTTTTCAAAGTATTAAGATAAGTAACGAAATGAAAACTGAAATAATGGCAAAGTCATTTGGAAGGAATACATAGGAACCCTGACATTTTAGGGAAACAAAATTCAATTGTTATAAAGAAAAGGAGGATAACAAACACACTAAATCTCATTTTCTCAAAATGATTAAAATTAGATGATATATTTTCCCATTAATCGATAGAAATCTCTCAATAACGAGCTTGTTATATGTGTAGATATATTTAACCAAATTATTATTCCTTTGATATCACCAATGAATCACATAACTTTATCTGGAATTGAAAGATTGGAACTTTATACTAAGGGACCACTGTTCAAAGAGAAATTGTTATAATGACTATAACTTTTCTTTGATATGGTGCATGATACAAAACTTACAGTTAAGGTATCAAGGGATTATAAAAGAGATACCTCAGGTAAAATTGCTTTTAATTAGTCGATTTAATTTTGAAATTTAAATTGGGAAAGTGGGAAATAAAAACTTTGTTGTAACATATATCTGACTCAAGCCATGAAATATAAGTGAACAAAAATCGTCACTTAGAAATGAAGATTCACATATATATGTAAATCAAAATAAACTAAAAGTATCCAAGTTTCAAAGATAATTGTTTTAACTGTCGACAGCATCAATTTTTCAAAATCTCTCTCTTGCTGCATAATTTTCTTCCAGATAATGAATTAATAAATAGGTCTATGAAAACATTTTTTTTTTAAAAAATGAAATAAGTAAGTCAATCTCATTTGAATGCGCAAGCGTAATTGTGTTAAGGTTATCGAATTTTAATATTATTACAACAGCTTGATGAGATTCACGAAATATTTGGCAGAAAAATCCGTAGCGTTCTGGTATCAAACCAGTAAAGAAAATGGCCCGAATAATATTCTTCCAAAATTTTCATTAAAATTTAAACGTTTGGGTTATACATTGAAATGAAGATTATGAAAATCATTAAATGAAAAAACGTTACGTACAATTTTAATTTTTTGTTTAATTCGAATTCTCAAAATATTTTAGCAAATAATTTTCAATATCTCAGGAAGAACGTCTTATGTATTTTTCGCTTCTGGTTTATTTTGAATTTCTAAGAGTAAAAATTTATAACCGTACAAGAATCCATTATTAAACTGAAAAATATTACTTATAAATATTTACGAAGTTTTTCATTAGTTTCATTTTGATCTATATACTTTCAGAAACTATTTACATACAAATACATGTAACTCCATTTCCTAAACTACTTAAAAATGTTCATCGCGAAACCCAAGGTGAAGTATTATAACAACTTTCATTATAAACACCATCATTAGAAGCACGAATAGCTCCCAGGTACGATATATTACATATTCTATATGCCTCATATGAATAAGAATCGAATATGTATTCAAGTAACACATTTTTCTTTTTTCTTTATTTTGAAGATGGCAGGATAGCACGGAATAACGTCGAGATTTAATTTGGTTCCTCTACAATGAAGGATCATTGTGCGTTGTTTGAGAATAATTTGGTTAACTCCTTCCTTTGTTTACCATCCAGGAGAATAATGACCTCCTTCTCGTCACCTAGTCTCTGCAGATTACAGGCAGTCACACTGTCATTGTTTGTGACCTACGATAGCGTCGTTTACATGCTTCATTTTCGAGGGGTTGGGAAGGATCGAACGCCTGAGAACAGAGTTCTAGCGCAAACGAACTGTAATAGGCGGGCTCTCGGTATATGAAGGCTGAGAAGCGAGTTAATTCGGTGCTTTGTGCTTTAATCCTGCAGATTAGTTTAATAGAGGGATGCTGAATTGTGATATGCGAACGGAATTCTGCTTTGGATTGAAATGATTATGGAGCAAGCATCTAATGGGTTATGCGAGTTTTGATGGCTTGTTAGTAGTTAATCATATTTCACAGTGCTCCACTTTTCAGATATGTGACATGTTTGCCTTTGCATTTTGCTACGCAGAAATGAAGATCATTACTTTTGTAATCATTTCCCGTAAAATACAACAGCTTCATGGCCATGCATAAGTTATCTAGACTTTCATTAACCTGTAATTATCATATTTTATTTTTTATTTTTTAAAAGATGTAAATTAAGGTATTCCAAAAATTTGATTTTCAGACTTTAAAAATGCGATATGTTCTCCATTATACAGATAAAACAAAATTAAAAAGAAATAAATGTATTTAGAGTTACACGAAAAATCACAAATGGTATGAAGCTAGGTGCTTGAGCTGTTTTTATGGTAATAAGTTAAAGCAATATTTTGTTTAAGAAAAACAAATTCAGTAGTTTTTAAGATGCATTGTGAGGAAAGAACACCTGTTGAATAATTAAAAGAAGGGAAAAAATATCAGATACATTCTACATTTCCATTAGTAGAAGTTTAAAAATAATCTACTGTCGAAAAAATAGTGCAAAATAAAGCGGAAGATGAAAAAAGCTTGGGTTGGACTAATACGACGGTGCGGAGAGGGCTGAGGTTATGAAATGTTAGAAGGCACATTGTATTATTCATTACTCAGAACTCATTTAGCAATTATTTTCGTTTTCGATTACTTGTATTGAATAGAAGTAACTTCAACTTGCTTCTAACCAAAATTACGTAATTTTCTTTTTTATTTTCTTTTTTTGAAAATTTAACTCCTTCGTGACAATATCAAATATCTTTAAATTATTTTTTCCTAATCTTCATACCATAGAACAGTTTTCCGCGTACTTAAGTTTCGAAATTATACGCGTTTCATTTCTTCACATAAATTTTATCAACCATAACGCTCATGTTAAAGACAGTTTCTAGAATTTGAATGATATACTTAAACTTTTCTCAATACTTAGTTTGTAATATACACTTTATTACACGCATAGTTTAAAAAATTCTTGAAAATATTCAAGTAATACATTGATTCAACAATAAAAAAATGTGTAATAAAGTGCTTAATTTTCAGGTAACGTGACACTTGAATTTCTATCATATATTCTGGATAGATGTGTTATCGTTCTTATATATTCAAAACCTATAAAACCGTTTAGTACATTGGTTATAAAAAGAAACGTTTTGAATTCCTTAATTTCCTTATTTAAAAAAAATTAAGATTTTCTACTCGAAAAAGGTTTTTACTAACCAAAGCTAATGAATGAGTAATATATCCAAAAATTTTATTTGATATTAGATATTACGGCTAATCTAATAAACCTAAAGTAAAATACAGGGAAAAGTTCTTTGGTTTTTTTTTTAGTTTTACAAAAGACTACATGAACATTAGAGCTATATAAACGGAAACCAAAATAAGTTTTTAGTTAGAAAAATTTACTTTATTCGAAATCACCTATCAATCAATCTACTTTAACTCAAGTTTTTTAAAAGCAATTTTTCTTTGATTTTTCAAGCCATTTGCAGCATCGTCACGTAATTAATTCTAACATTTTCTATTTAAAGACAACTTTTTTAAATATGAAGAAAGATTTCTCCTTGACAGGTTTCTGAAACCAAGAAACTGCAAAGCACGTAAGCCTTCGTCAAAAAACAATGAAACATTTGTAAGAGAATTAATTTCGTTTTCCTTAATATTGACATTGTAACATTGAAACGCAATTCCTGGATTAAAGAAAAAAGAATTCTGGAGCATGAATTTAACCATATTTGTACTGTTATAGATATATTGGAGAAAAACCAGTGTGAAAGTTCACAACACATGGGATCTGCTTTAAAAGACCTGAAGAAGGAGAATATGTTCATTTTCAACACATATAATAGTGTATTCCTCGTTCAAATATACAGCCGAAATATATTCCTGCTTTCCTTATTTAGGTTTTCTCATTAACATGTAAACCATCAATTTCAATCTTGAACTTTATCATTAGCAAGTATGATATTAACTTTTACTCAACTTTCGTATTATTTAAGTTAAGTGAGTGAAGGAGAGTGATATTGACGTCGTACTATTCAGCTGCACAAGGACTATTGGCGACGAATCTAGTAATTTTGAGCCATGGTCAAGTGACGAGTCTGACACCTCAGCTTACACCCCCTCACCTAAATTCCATACCGACAGTAGGATGTTTTGAGCCTCAAAAAATGTAACGTGCATCGGCTCCTACACCAATGTTTCTTAACATTTTAATTAGAAATGAAATTTAAACGTTTTGGAAAATCACTAGAAATTTTTACTATCACGGTCAGTAAATTGTCAAAACTTACAATGGAAAACTGAAATAAAAATAAAAATGTAGGGAGATATTTGCGCTTGATATTTGGGGCAATAAAATATGCATATTAAAATACCCCAAAAAATAACAAAAGGAAAAAAAAAACGGGATGGACCCCCCCTTTTTTTTTTTCTTAATTTATGAAAAATGTTTCTGGAACGTAATGCTTCTAACAATGAAATTAATACAAATTATCAACTGAATTTACTTACCATCCATATATCATTAATGTTTATCCTTTTTACGTATTTTTTTAAACAGCACGACTTTTACAACAGTTTTTCAGACGTTTCTTTTCAATTAAATCCAACGATTAATAATGAACGATACTACAAAGCACAGCAAAACAGGGGATTTATTGTTTTCTATTATTCCAAACAAATAGCGCAATTGTGCTTGGAAAGAATATTTCATCGTCAGAGTATATATATATATATATTTGATACTTTTATTACAATTTGTCCCATATTACACAACCAAAGAAGGAAACATTTATATATATATATATATATATATATATATATATAGGGCAATATTATGCTTTAAATGGGTCCTGTACCGATTTCCCTCTTAAGGTATCCATTTGGATTCGGAGATCAATTTCTAAAATATAACTTAAATAATCATTTAGTTGTTATTTTTTAATTAAATATGTTGCAAAACTCTATGAAAATACAGCAAGAAGAATTTTTTGAAGGCTTATTTTTCAAAATATTGTGAAATTTCAGCCAAAATATTACAAAAAAAATTGCACTTTTGCAAAAAACTCTAAAGATAAATACATCACAACAATAAATAAAATGTCTACAGGAATACGTTTCTTGAACGTTTAACTATGTTTTATACTGAAAAAGATTAAATTCTACTGTAAAATTATGAAATACAGGTGCTCGCGATAAAAAAAACCCAACATTTTCTTAAAAAAGCTTTTTTTCATATAAAATTACATAAAAAAATACATTAATTGAAAAATTACTGTTAGCCTTTAGCAGAAAACATTCATTTTAAAACAAGGAACAACTCAAAAAGTCTCATAAGAATATTTCATTTACTTTATTCAAAAATAACATTCTTCACAAAATGCAAAATAAGTTTTATATTTGCAATTAAACTTTTTAATGTTTAAGAACGGTTTTAAAACTCTCCAGATTTGTATGTTGTGCCTTCCTGAACCTTATCCTTTAAGCTTTTACAATTTTGAACGGTGTTTCTCTCTTTACGAGGCAGTTTCTTATCTGGTTTAGAATGCCTCATAGAATCAACAATTGTCGTTTTGTCGAGGAACCAAAAATATCCTTTCATTTTAGAACATAATTTCATTCCTAACTTTTGAAGTAGATGTAATAGACCAAGCAAACCCAGAATTTAAAAAAATATTATTGCGGTATAATTCCTTAAACGCAGTGTTTGTTGCTCAACAAAGTTGTCTTTCGGGATTACATACCACACGAAATTGTTAAGACTTTCATTTCAGTTCTGAGCTTTCCTGTGAAGACATTTTCTTAGGAGATTTTGATCGCAAAGTTCCTTATTCGTCTTTTTAATATAATTAATGACTGAAATTGGAAGAACCGTTGATATTTCTATCGACTTTTCTCCCACTCTCTGCTCTCTGAATACTGCTCTCTGAAAATCTCTTCTTTTTTAGCCTCATTGATCTTGTTTTTGGAATGACACAACTTTAATTTAACTAAAAATATCTATGACTCCATATAAATGTACAAATAAAAAAGTTATAAAGAGATCTAGTTTTGAACACAAATGATAAAAAGATATAAACTCGTTTAAATCAAAACCAACGTTGTAATCATTTAAATGTTGCTTCTTTTAAAGCAAAATATATCTATTAAAACATTTATAAAGTTAAATAAAGTTTACTAAACATAAAAATAATTCGTTAAAATATCTTAAATGAATAAAAATCTAATTTTGCCGGTGAAAATCAACTAAAAACGCACACTTCCGGTTTCGATTTGGGCTTACTACCTCAAACAAAAAAGCTATAACTTTTTTTCTAATGACTCAGAATTACAAGTAAGATAGTTTTAGAAAGCTCATAAACACGCTACAAAAATAGACTATTAGATTTTTTTTATGAAAATGTTGAATTTAAACCAGTTGAGGGTATACCTTAGTAATCAAATTGCACCCGTGTGGGGCTTACAACACATGGTGAGAAACACTTCTAGGGTCTACAGTAGCACTTATAAGTTAATTAAACTTAAAAAAAAGGTTTATCAAATTGGTTTTAGAGAGCTTTATAGAATGAAAGAAGATCTGGTGGAAAGTTAAAAGAATGTTGTGATGTTTATAATGTGCCTGACTAGTTGCGGGAACATTTTTTTGAAATAATGCTGAAAGCTCATTTTTAAACTTATTTTGTGTTTGATTATAACAGAAAACGTATAAAAATGACAAAGAAAAAAATTTCAATATATTTTTGTAAGATCACACATTTTGCACATCACAGTAAACACTGTAAAATAAATTCTAATGCATAAGATAAAAAAAAGCTCTTTGAATTTTATTCAGAATGCGTTTACTTATGCTTTGCTCTATCGTCTTTGAATAATTTCAATTTATCACAAAATAAGGGGCCAAAAAGTGCACAAAAGGAATTTTTTAAAAATTTTGCATTTATCACAAAGAAAAACAATCATAAGAAGGTAAATATTTTTTTCCCTATTCTCTAGTGCACAACATGCATATTATAATAGTAAACAATGATACTAAATTCCATGCAATTATCTCAAGGACTTTTTGAGTTATCATGTTTGCCATGAGATAAAATATGGAAAAATCTGTTTCGGAGAAAAACGCATTTAAAGATTTAAAATCTAAGTCTTAAAAAATTATACAGCGAAAAAAACCTAAAACCTCTTTATATCAAAAAAGAATAAACCTTTTATAATTCCATATCACTATTATATATTTGTTTCAATTTTTTTTTTAAATTTTGTTACCAATTTTATAGAATCAGAAAAGCTTTCCTTAAAGTCTTAATGCATAGTTTTTCTTAAATGCAAATTAGACATATAAAAAGCACACTAGAAAAACTTTATTACGTTAAAAAATGATATTTTTTGTATGGAAAAACAGGTATGTATTTCCACTAAGTATCATAGAGTTCAAGAAATATGTAATATAAAATATATATATATATATATATATATATATATATATATATATATATATATATATATATATATTAATGTGCGTTGTTTTATCAGTAAAGATTCCCAAAAATTTCTTTAAAAAAATATTGCTTATCCTAAAGGTTATAAAAAATTTTAATGAAAAGCATATACAGAACAGCTTTTAAAACCACCATATGAATAAACGAATTTATTTGCCAATTTTCATTTAAAACTGATAAATTATTTTTTTAAAAAATATCACCATGTCCCGTAATTACCATACCTAAGTTTATATTTTTAGATAAATTCGATAAACACAAAAAGTAAAAAAAAAAAAAAGTATCAAAATGCAAATACTTCCGGTTTCGATACCTAACTTCCGGTTTGTTTTTGCTGCTCTCTCTAGACATAAAAACTGTTATAACTTCGTAAATAACTGAAGTACAAACAAAAGTAAAGTATTTTTAGAAAGCAAACAATTCAGTTATATAAGATATAAAGTAAAAAAAAAGTTCGTAAATTTTCATCAAAATTGACGTTTTTGCACTAGTCAGGCACCTTATTAAATGGAAGGAATGAAAGAAAGGTGTTAGCAGACTCCCGAGAACTTCACAATCCAATTGGGGATAATTTTAACAAATGCCAACATAGGAGTACCCTGATTGAATTCATAAAGGTATCTATATAATTTAAATTGAAAAAAAATTAGCTCACAAAAACTTAAGATTAATGTGCTATTTTTATTTGGTGATGTTGACTAATACAAACTTTAACCATTTACATACTTCATACAGTTAGAAATTCCACTTCGATAAGGTTGAAGGCATCTTCAATGGTAAAAATGTAAACAAAAAACTTCTTACCATCGTGAATTCACTTATACCTGAAATTTTTTCAAAAAAACAGTGGTTTCTGTAAGATTATACGGAGTAATTTGTTATATGTATTGTATTAATTTTCAAAAAAATAATAATACATGTGCATTCAGCATGGAGTTTAAATACATTTACTTAAATTTAAGGTGTAGACAATTAACAATTAATTTAATATCCTCATATTAAATATAAAAATAGTTATTATAACTTTAAATACAACTATTAGTTTTTTCAAATACTAAATTGTAATACATGAAACCACACAATTATTCCGAATATATGCATATGATCACTCAACCTTTTACGATAACAGTATTTACACATTGCATCGAGGTTTGGCTTTGTACTTTATATAAACAATAATCAAATTTTATAATAATGTGGGAACTTCTTAATACAAATCTATTAAATACATTTCTCAGTGCACACAGTCTAAATTATGTATTCAATATATCTTATGATAGAATACATCTTAAATTGCGTACATACATTAGTTAATAGTAAGTACAGCATCTAAATAATTTATTTAAGTGCAAATTATTTACAAAAGATTGAAAAATCCCTTATTATTACGTTTATCAAATTTTTTATTCACATTCAAAAAATCCTTATCAGGAAATATTATTAGAAAAAACAAGATAAATGGAAAAAATTTGTTATTAAATAATTTTTGTGGACGCACATATATAAATTCTGTGTGTGAGCAAAGGACAAATACAAGTTAATCATTTTGCAAAGCAACATATTTTTATCTTACAAGCTATAGAAATTTTATTCCTGACACAAAAGAATATAAAAACCCTTTTTTTATCAAATGTGTTTTTAAGGATCTGGTAAAATAAATATTCAAAGGCTTTATAGCTTAGAAAAATTATTTGTAACTTTCAGTTAGATTTTGCAGTACATAATATGTGTATTTTGAATAGTAAATTATAAAATTATTTGTAATGTGAGGAATAAATTAATTATTTGCTAATTTATTATTTGAGACTTTTCTATGTTTATCTTTTTATTTAAATCCCATTTATAAAATTATTCGTTCAATATTAAATTATTGTTTTTAAAAATACTTTATCTAAAAAGCTGGAACTAAAAGCAGAAATAAATATCCTATATTTTTGAAATGCTTATTGTTTTGTTTATTAATTCTAATGTATACAGTTAGTTGGATTTTAGAAATAAAAATAAACATATCATTGAAAAACAATTGGAAGAATGAGACACAAGAAAGAAAAAGCGACTGAGTTTTGTATAAAAATTTAAAGCAAAACTTGCAAATTGTTTTTTTTTCATTAACAAATCATAATGTAAAATCTAAGTCTTTTATAAGATTAACAGCTGTATAATTTTTTGACTAACTCATTTTAATTTTGAATTAATAATTCAAATAAATTGATTATGTGTCATTTGTATTTCAGACATATATTTGCTTTGCAATTTACCAAATAATTTTAATTAAAAAGCAACAAATCATTTTAAGATGAGACATTCCTCCATCCATTCATTCAATTATTTTAATTTCTTCTTCTAATGAATATACAGTATAAAAACTTATATATAATGTATAAAAAGTTCGTTTACCTCTACAATTAATTTTCATGAAATATTGTTTCATTATATGTTAACCATATATCTGAGTTCTTATTCAGGTTAACCAAATTAATTTCACAATTGTACCCTATAAAGTTTTTCTTTCTTTTGAAAGCATTGAAAATCTCTAAATTTAAAAAAAAGACATATTTCTAGAATCTTTGATTATTAACGCAATGTTTACTGTATCCGATAGAGTTACATTTCTAATTTTACAAAAATACAGTTATATTAGTGCAGATATTTGTATTAATTTTTAATTATTATGTAAATTTAAGTGCAAATATATATCATCAATGTGTAATCACTATCAATGCAAATATTAAATGAATAAAGACATCGACATCTAAAAATAGTGGCATTTTGATAATGTGCAAAATTAGAGTTAAAAATATAAACGCTTTCCATGAGTATATCCAATTCCGTTCTCTCTAATTAAAGCATTAAACTTTATAGTAATAGCCGTTTTAAAATAATAAATTATTATTTCACTTAATGTCTGAGTATCATTTTGAACGATTAAGATACATAAGATAGTCAAGTACATTTTAATTGAAATTGAATAATATCAGAACATTTTAGTAAAATTTTTATACACGTTTGCAGATACATTTTTTGTGCATGTTATGAAGTGATAAGATGAAGAAAGATACCGATTAATATAACAATTCTTGTATAAAATATGTATATCATCTCAAAGTACCGTTAAGGTTGCGTGAAATTAAGCATTTATTTCTCGAACAAGTAAGAAAAGACATTAGATATAAGTACAAAAACTCAAAATACATTTTAAAATACCTTATTACTCACTAAACAATAAGGAAGGTTCCACCACATTAAGCGCAAGCTAGATTATCATTTTGCACGTATCATTAAATTACTGGAAGAATCTTAGGAGAGAGAGTCCATTTAATATAACTCAGAGGAGAAATTAAATTATCTTCGTATTGCTTCACTACCACTTTTCCGATAACAGCAAAATGATACGAAATATATTCCACTTGAAAATGTCGAATTCCAAATGAAATTTTTCGCTGCTTAGAATATATTTTCTCTCTAATGATCAAAACTTTTAGCGAACAGAGTTTTGCTTTAAATTCGACTGATAAAACTGTAAGTTGTCTTTCAAAAATAGCTTCGAATCTATGAATCCTCAAGAGCCATGGAAAGAGATTCGAAACGAATGCATGCACAGTCAGCTGTGTAACATTAACATTTCGATCGTTAATGCTTTGTTTTCAGGGATTCCTCAGGAAGTGGTTAAATATATTTTAGCTGTTTCGATGTATGCAAATTATTCAACTCGATTCTAGAATTCAGTAACTGATGAAAACGAAAAATATTACAATGTAGATAGTTTCATTTAACATAAACAGTTACAGTTGTAAGAAGAAATTCTCAGAAATTATCTCATTTTAACCATTTATCTACCGCATTACGAATTCCTGCAGCTTTTTTTTTTCATGCAGTATTTTTTTAATTACTACATTAAAATTAAGGAATATACACAAATAAAATACTCAACTTTAGGAAATTTAATTAGTTAGAGCTATTTAATTAATTAAAGATATTCAACTGTAAAATTAGTTATACACACTGTTCACGTAAAATAAAAAGTAAAATCTTTTTCTAAGGTATTCATTAACCTGCAAAAAAAAATAAGAAACTTACTTTTTGACATTAGCTATTTTTTCGGAACAGGAATGACAATCTTCACAATCCACTGAAAACGCAATTTCTGCTAGAAAACTATTCGCCTTCCCCACTAAAATACTCATCATAAAACCCGTGCTGCCATATACCTTGGAAGAGTAAATTTTAAAGAATATTCCTGATAAGTACCGTAAAAAGGCATATTCTATGTAACTTTAAAGTGAGTGGTTCTGATAAGAAGCGTCGATAATTAAACGAATAAACTAGTCATATTACTTTTCCAAAGTTTATTTTACTAATTCTTTTCAATTATGATAAAACACTTTTTTGCATCAATAACATTTTTATTTTGAAGTTTTTTCTATTCTGATTCATCAGCCCTAACGCATAATGACCGAAAATTATAAAAAATTGTAGTAAAATAAATATAGAAATTAAACAGACTTAAAACTATAGAAGGGGGAGTATGTAACTTATAATGCAACTGCAGAAAATTCTGAAGTAGTTTTTAACTCATAATTTCTTTATTTAGTAATTTTAAGGACCATTCATTGCATCTAGCTCAGTAATAATTTTATTTCTTGTATTAATACATGCGAATATACGGAGGCTTTTATAGAAATACTTAAATGAAATCGATCATAATCATGATAGTATCACATAAATGGTCGGATGTTTTTTGTTTCTCGTTATTTTTCCTAATTCAAATAAAAATTTAATGAAAAATTAATTTAAAATATGCTATATTAGTTAGCCTAGGTAACTTAAAATTGATTTTAAACAACTAGTAATTAACGTTGATTTGAATAATTAGCTCAAATAACACTAATTAACTCAAAAAATAATTACAAAGCTCAATTAATTTATTCGCGCTTACTTTCATTAGTTTCATAAGACAAATATATACTTTAAATGCAATACTTCTCATTTTTTTCATTCATGACAATAGAACAAAAGGAAACATTTTTTTTTACAAAAAATAACGAAGAAAAATACTTTTCTCGCATTATTTCATTTTTTTGTATTAATAAATATTTATCTAAGACAAACAAGTGAATAGTACTTTTGGATAAGAATATTTTAAAAATTTTCGGTTCAAACACTATTAACAGCTAAATTTATTTTTATTTTATTTTTCCATTGTCTTTTATAAAGAATTAGATGTGAGACGCTAAATTTGCAAAACATAAATAACAGAAAATTATTTTACTGTAGTGAGGAATTGTCGATGACGGTGTTAGTTTTTTTATTTTGTGTGTGATCGGGACACAATTAATTCAGTTCCTTTGCATTTTGTTAGAAAATCCGTCTCTTTTCTGCCAATATTATCCTGATTCTAATTAAAGATACAAATTTCAGCAATGAATATTGACTTTGACAAAATGCTTCTAAAATAGAGATACCAAGAATATTTGGGGCATTTTTGTTTTTTGTGTCACATTGCTGGCTGTAACAAAAAACATCTTGTGGACAGCAAAATAAATATTTGTAAAGTAAATCATCTCTGAAATTCCTCCAATTCACACAAAAATCAAGCATAGCTTTTTTTAATCCAGTGTTTAGATTACGTCCCCACAAAATTGACTCCCAAATTTTGAGTCGCTACTTATAAATATGTTAGCAGGTGATTTCGCCATATGTTTATTTATAATCAGCTAGATCCGTTGGTGGGAGATATTCCTACCCCAGTTCAAATAAAAGTTTTGATTTATTTAATGCCACGTGATTTCAAAATATAAAACATAAGTAAACGTCAGCTACAGTTTGATCATTTTATATATATATATATATATATATATATATATATATATATATATATATATATATATATATATATAACCACAATGTTAAATTGGCTGTTTTCGAGGTACATTTTTCTCAAAATCTGTTATATGTACATGCTTGAAATTTTTCATATAATTAAAATACACATTTATCATTATACTCAAATGAGCTTTTAGCTAATTTTGAATTTTTTCATAATTTATAAAATATTTTATCAAACATAGTTTAAGTTAACCCGTTTTTCACATAAAAAAAAATTTGTAAAAAATAAATTTTGGGTTTTTTTACAAAAATCTCATTTCAGTATATATTAGCCATCATTATAAATATATCATAAAAAATTTACATACCTGTGCACAGTAGTTTCTAAGAAAAGGAACATCGAAAATCAAAAATTGACATTTTGAGAAAAATTGATTTTAACGTGTATAATTACTTTTTAATTAAAACATTCCAGCTCCATATTCTAAATCATCAGCATTTTTTAGTAGCTCATCATTTTCTTTCTTCCTTTTAAGTCTTTTTTCCTTCCTAACTTCCTTTGCTTTTTGTAAACAAGAGTATTTTGCTCGTAACAGCCTCTGTTTGTCGAGGCACTCCATCGCCTGTACCGTGTAATCACCAGGCTCAATACACATTTTTCTCAAAATTTCTAGTTTTGATACATTCCCCATATTAAATGAGGAAACTGCATCATATGTACCCAGTGACAAAACTTCTAATTGTACAAATGTTTTCTTCGGTACACGAGACCATACTACATTATTTACACTTTCGTTAGGATTTTGTGTACCTTCATGTAAACACTTTTTTAGCAATTCTGGATTAGCTAAATCCCTAAAAACAGGTCGCATGGCCTCCACAACATCCACAGGTAAACTATTTTTGTGATGATAAGTATCCCCAAGCAATTCTGCCTTTTTAAATTTGCACCACGTATCTGTATCAGAGGGACAAAATCCATGCTGAGGTTTTTCACCGGTTGATAGCTTGTGTAAAAATATTGCCCATATGGCTTGTTGCATGTTCTTCATGCTAGACAAATTTCTGCGGATAGCTAGACCATAATATGCTTGCAGACGGTCGATTTCTGCCTCTGTCAAACTATTTCTTCCGCATAAAGGCTTTCCGTCAAAAAGTTTTTGACCTCTCATCTTAGTTTTCAAGCGTCGAAGACGTGTCCCCATTCTTTTCATAACATGACCTATGCATTCTAATTTCTCGACAGAGCAATGGTCACCATATACTTTGTTCTCGACAATAGAAGTAAACGCCTTGGAGTCCCCATCTCCTAAATATTTTGTGTACCGAACATTGTAGAGAGACTGGGAACGCTGAAAAATTTAGCTCCAGCTACTTCCATCTTACCGCTATAGCCTTCAAAATTTCTCTTACAATTTTGAAGATGCTTGGTTTTGTTCGGACAAATACAATGTTTTGAAAAAACTTCGACATCTATAACTTTGCCGGTATCAACACTTGTGACTGTCACCAAGCCATTCTTCGAAGAAAAACCACGCTTCTGCCAGCTACCATCAACAGCAACAGCAAGGTCCCATTTCCATCATTTTCATCAACTGCTTCACGAACAGCTTCTGCCATACTGTGTTCACAGGTTTCTCTTGTTGCCTGCAGTAAAATGTGTTTGTACTTTGAGAATTTTGTGGGTGGCGGGGGAAGATTCATGATACCGCAAAACATCCTAGCAGACTCAGCACCTTTACCTATGCATCGCATAGCATACACTAGCCGGGTATTCAGTTCATAATTCTCAGAACTATCGCATTTCTTGGAGTTAAAAAAGTATAGTTATATTTACAAGAAGGACATTTTAAGTGAAACTTCACAGCTTCACCACAGTTACTTTCACTGAGGTGCAACCTGAGTCTTGTTTTTTCACACTTTATACATTTTACAGCTTCAAATAACACACAAGCTAAAGGTTAATGTCCACAATAACATTTCTGAAACCAGAAAAAGCCTCATCCGAATATGAAATATCCATGTTTACAATTTTTTCTCACTGGCAGATGGTTCAGTTTCATTAGTACAAAGCTTTGCACCATCAGCACAATTCTTTTCATCAGCAGAGTTCTTTGGAACAGTAGAATTGCTTTCACCACAACCATCATTACTTTTATTACATCTTCCTTTATTAAAAACTCCTCTTCGTTTCTTAAATACTTTAGTTGATGATCTAGGTATGATAAAGTCTATATATTATAGCAATTTTTTGAAAGTTTATGCTTAATAATGTTAAAGAATACTTGCGAGTTCAAAAATTACAACGCAGTTTTGAAAGTGTAAACAAACATTGATTTGACCGTTAAAAATCCAGTGAAGTTTCAAATGGGTTAGGAAATAAAATAATAAAAGGCTCAATTTATACAATAAAAGATAAATGTTTTGATTTATACCAGACGCTCATCTTTTAAGCCAAAACAAAAAACTTTGTTTACTTTTTCCCTTGTCAAATGGGCGTGGCCCAGTTTCAACGATTATTTAAAAATAGGTTTTTAGGGCTTCTAATTACCCTAGAGGTTAAAGTAAGGTATTTTTAGAAAGGTTAAAATCTGTACTATGTGAAAATGTAAAAATCTCAAATTGTCAAAAAAATCAAATTTTACCTTTCCGACTGCCCTTAACTGCATTCGAACAGTCTTAGAATGAGATTTCATGGTCATGCTTTTATTTCTATATTTAGAAAAAAGAGCTCTAGACGTTTCTCCCTTCCAAATTTAATATATTATAATTTTTTTTAAATGCAATACCTGAGATTTTTAAGCCGCTGTATGATTTGTTTATACGAATATTTCTCCATGGAATTAGCAATTACGTACCTTAGAGCCATCTGCTAATTTTAGGAGCCATTTTCAAATTAAATATTTTATTTTACATTCCAATAAAAACACATTGACTAACGACTATCCTGAAATTTTCAAAAATGTCCTCAAAATTCAAACGAGAAAATAAATTACAATATCGTTTCCAAAAAGTATGAACGATCTTCTGTATAAAACATTTTGGATAGTTTGCAATAGGTAAAAGGGATATAGGAGATCCATCTAATGGTCATCTTGTCAATTAGCATGGATAGTCTGCGTAAAGTAAATATGAAGTAGATTTGTATTTTTACGTATGGGTAATGTTTTCAATCATTATATATTTCTTTCTAAAACTAAAAAAAAATAGAATTATTGTCAATTTTATAGCTAATGCGTTTGCTACGCATGTGTTTCTAAATATTTCACTTAACATTGTTACACAATTTCATTTTCTACACCATTCTATCAGTTCCTTTTTCCACAAAAAAAAAGAAAAACACACATTTTAAATATTTGTCTAATTGAATTTTAATTACTTGATTTTCTTCTTTTAATTGTACTTGCGTATATATAATACCATGATTCATTTAATTCTATATTATTTCCTTGGGTTTCATATTAGTTATCTCTTTCTTCTCCTAAAATAAAAGATTATACAAATGTCTTCTTTTTTAATTTTTCAATTAGGCAATTTTTTTAATTCCTCAAGCAGGATTTAGAATTTACTGAATGACAAATACACGACAAAAAAGTAAGAGTATAATTACCTCTTATATGCAGAAGTAATTTTAGTGGGTATTAGACAAATAAAAATTATCGTGATTTGTAATTAATAAAACGAAAAAAGTAATATTTATAGAAAAAGAAACCTAAACATTTTTAATAATCCTTAATTAAATGCACTTAGAGACTACTTCAAAATAAAACATTCAAACTCTACGTTAAATTTCTTAATGGATATACTAACTATGAAATATAAAGTATAATAAATCAGGAGGTAATTGTATTATGCATGCAAAAAAACTATTTTAATAAAAAAAAATGTTATTTAATATGTTTGCATATTACATACCTATGTATTAAATTTTATAAGAAACTGCTAATGTGTGTGTCATTTAATTTAATCATTATCTGCTAATATATTAATCTATTTAGTTATAAGACATATTTCTTATTAAAATACCACTATTTTTTTACCTTTTATTGTTTTTATTTCACACTAACGATTACTTAAATATAATAACATAATCTGTAAGTAATTTTAATTAAATAGTGATTATTCCCTATATATATATATATATATATATATATATTTTGCATTGTGAAGCTTACTTTTTCTTTGTTTTTTTACATAGAATTGTAGCTTTAATGCCTTTCCTTATCTAATTTACGACAAACTAATACTTATAATGAAGTTATCACATGAAAAGATGAAATATCACGTTATTCCTTCCAATTATATTCTAGTCAATGCTTATATTTCATTTATTCTGAAGGTTTATAGAGGTAATCCATAAATTAATCTATAATTAATACAGATAATTTTCATTTAAAATAATGCTTTTGCTTAAAAGAAATTTCAGTGTCTAAATTAATAGTTTTTTTTTTTTCATTCTAAACTAAATATAAGTAAGATTTTAAACTTCATTATGTGTTGTTTTTGTTCTCTTGTCCATACATTTGGCAAAGAAAAGTATGAAAAAACTCTAAATTCAACAGAAGGCGGCAATTCCGGAGCGTCCTGGCTATTGAGAATCTAATGCAATGGGTCTGTAAGTGGAATTAGCCCAAACTTTAGTTTTCTTGGGGTGAAAATATATGTTTAGAAGTACACTAGAATTTAGACACTAGAATATATGTTTTGTTGTGAGGTGTTGGATTTACGGGAAGTTTTTACTTTGTATGTAAGATCTTGTTTCATTTGAATGGATTTACATACCCTTGTAATGATGAGTTTTTAGTCTTGCGCTTGGGGATGTTATAATTCTTGGAAAGTCGAAGTCTGTTATGAGTAGTTTCATAAACAAATGGAACAAAAGTCCAAATCTAGCCACAGCGTATGCATCAATAAGTACAAGATTGGCCGTCTTTGGCTTCTTTCTCCAAAGAATCAGTACACTCATTTCCTTCGATATTAGGTATCCATTGAAGCTCACATAATTTCCTGTTGTAATACATCTGCTCGAATAGAAATTTTATGGAGGAGATGGTGTTAATCGCTCTGTTTATGATGGTTTCTAAAATAGATTTAGAGTCTGGGGGATTATCAATCCTTCTGTAGCCATAGCTTGCGAGTCAGCCATGCACATGGTGATGGCTTCTCTAATCACGGGTGAAGTAAGACGTGATTAGTGTTGCAGTATTAGAGTTCCTTGCTTTCTGAAAAGGGAAAGACTCTGTCTGTGCATGCAACTGCAAGGTTCTCTTGAGAAAGCTTTGCAATCGTAATAAAAAATGTGATAAGGAAGTTATTATGATGTATTATTGAAGTATTCTTACAACGAGATAAATGCACATCTAAGTTACAACGTGATGTGTTACACAAAGCAAAATCAAATGAATTTACTACGAATTATTTCACCATGAGATAATAATTTTATACCGTTTTTATATAGGTTTTAAGAAAATGGAATACTTCATACATTTAAAAATTGTACATTTGTAAAAGTCCAGATTTCTGAAGCAACATCTCCAAAATATCATTCATAGATATCATAAAAAATAGTATATTTTATAAAAATACGAATTGTGTTTGTGTGACACTCTAAAGAAGATGTTCATTTATTCCCATAAGTGCTATTATTTTACTCTACATATATTTATAGAGATATATTGCATATTCTTTAGAATAATAAGCATTTTATATTATACTATAAATTAATTAAGAAACAAACACAATGAATATTTTCAATGAAAAAAATGCTCCAATTCACCTCAAAGTTAATGTCAATTCAGAAAATGGTATTTTAGTGTTTGCTTCCCAGCTCAACCAACTGCTATCTTATAAAAGTTCACTTGTATCATTGTCATGTTGCATTAAACTCTAGCATCTCTAGCACGCTTATTTTAAATCTAATCTATTCAGCAGCAATTCACTTAAGAAACATTTTATTATATCGAGTGATTTCAGCATAAAAATAATGCTATTTGGTAATCGTAATCTAATTTTTTTAACAAAATAATCATTCATAAGTATCTACGCTAACATAATTGACAAAAATCTGAATGAATTGAAGAATGTGTGTTACCTTTCATTCAAAAGTGTTCGAGAAATTCGATTTAATATGCAAATTAGCATTCTACTGAATACTAATGTACTTCTAAGAAAATCTTATTAATGCCAAAGTATTCTTTCGATTTTAGTCCTTTAGAAAGTGAACAAAACGATACAGAAGTGTATATTTATAACTTATTAATTTAATATGCGTTTTATAAACCGACACTGTGATATACAATAGTTGTTAAATATTTTATTTTTGAATCAATTATACTATATTTAATATTATTAAACTACACGTTTATTAACTAATTATCGATTTCAATGCGTTTTTTCATTTCTTGATATTTCAAACACCACTGTTAATTTTTTATCGTTCGCAAATAATATTACTTATTCAGCAAAATATTATATTTTATACCTTTTAAACTTTTGCGTACTTAATTTTCTCCATTAGACAATAAACTCAAAACTCAAACTCAGTAGCTGAACATCCCATGAGGCTCACGGCCTAATGTACCCATCCCAGTATACGTGACCATTAGACTCTAAGGAGCATGAGTGGATGTCCCGATTAGGTGGTCAGTCTGAAGTGAAACCCCAGTGCTTAAGTCCCCAAGTAATCTTATAGTTCTCATTCATCGACCTACTGCAGTAGTGATGAAAGTCTGAGTCGACCTTGCCCAACTCGTCAATAGAACCCGGCCCTGTAGTGTGGAAGCGCGATACGCTACCACTGGGTCTTATAAAATAAACTAGAAACATTTTTTTAAATCTTCAGTCAATTAAGTATACGTAAATGCAAATGTATTTAACATTGATAATATTTCTTCTGTAACTGTTAATTATTACCTCAAACAATCATCTACAGCAGTGCTTTTCAAACTTTCAATACTGGCGACCCAATTTTCAATCGTAGTTTTTATCGCCCTCCCCTTATATAATAATAATAATGTATTGAATGCAATAATAATGTACTTTGACGCTAAAGTTATAATATGATCTTAAGTATAAACCGTACAAATTAATAATATAAGTATTAATTTTTTATATATGTTACTCTTATGTAATATATATTTTAAGCAAATTACTTTTAAGTAATAGGTTAATTATGTTATTTTTCATTCTCTAATTTTTAAATTGAAACAGATTGAGAAATGATATTTAATTAAAGATTTATTTCCCTCATCAATCATTTCTAAAAGTACAAATATCATTAAAAAATAGTCTAATCTATGTTGCTCTTTATCATATTCATTATATCTGGCATTCTCTCGAACGTTCACGTGAGTCTAGATAACCTAACGGACGTCGGCACAAAACATGTAAAGAAATGCTGTATCTTGTACAATATTATTCAGTCTTGGCTGAATCGATTAGCTACCAAATCTCTCTTGAATGTACATTTCATAATTCACGCGTTAATTGTAATTCACGGTATTAAGTATTTACGGCAGTGGATTAAAGCAAAATCACAGATATATTTTTAAATAGCAGCGAGCATTCGACGATAATAAAGCATCAACAAGTACACAGACGAGGGCAAATTGATATCAATTTACGAATGGGATATGGATCCATTTCAAAATACTTCAGAAGGGCTCTCAACTGCCGAAAAAAATATCTTCATATATTTTACATCCAGTGACGAAATTAAAGGGCAATTTTGTAATAAATCACTCTTTGAATTCTGGATAGAGGTGGATGCTGAATTTTCTGCACTGAAAACAAAAGCCCTTTGTATACTATTACCATTTTAATATCATATTTTTGTGAATCCGGATTTTCTGCGATGGCTACTTTGAAGGCGAAATATAAATCTGAGCTAAATATCAAAAAATAACTCAGCGTGTCAATTTCTAATTTTTAGCCTTCCTTTGAAAAACTTTGCTCTGCATGACAAGTCCATGGAAGTCACTAATAGTTATTAAACGTATTCTTATATTGGCTGAAGTACCCACTATTAACATGAGTTTATTTTTTTAAAAATTTTAATACATTATTCTTAATATAATAGCTTAATTGTACGGAGAGTAAAATGAAATGCATGACAATGTATACAAAAATGTAAAATGATTTATTGAAATGAATGTTCATATTATAAACGATTTTGAGAGAGAGAGAACGAACTGTAGTTTTAAGCCTCACAGAATTAACATTTAGTAAAAATATTAAGTAACAAAAAATAAATATAAAATTCTAATGAATAACAATTGTGTTATTTTTAATATTTAAGGCGAGAAAACTTCAAAATGTTTTTGCCCGAGATCAGGTGTGCACTCGTAATTAACGTTAATGGTCGTAGGAAGTGACTCACACCATTCTTTTTTTATAATTATTTTCAATATACACGATAAAAATCACAATTTTACTAAATAATTTAACTTGAAGAAAATATACTTACCTATTTCAAGGATTTTTAACTTTTTCTTTCATAATTTGAGAAAAAATCCAATAAAACTGAACTAAACTATTCCAAATGTACGTGAACTTAATAAAGGACACAAATCACAGATACTTTTCGCTAACATTACAGGAAAGTTATTTGCAAGCGAAACTGTCACATTTTATTCACGTTATTGTAGTTTTAATGTCCTTTGAAGATTGACAAAAATCCTGTTGAAATTTTTCTTGCTTGTGTTTTTGACAGGGCGAAATGCATTTTGCGGTACACTTATGGCTTCATATTTTTCTTGATAGAGCTTTTAATGTATCTATTGAAAACTTTCTTTTCATTTCACGTTTATTGCTTTTCTCAAATTTACTTTCACTAACATGATTAATATGCATTATTTCAGCAAGTGTTTCCCTTGTTTGATCAACTTCATTTTCCTTTCAAAGAGATCACAGATGCCCAATTTTTTTATATTCTGCTCATTTACATTTATAAACCATGATCAGTCGTACAACATCAAAATTGAAACCACTAAGTTATTCATAGGAGGTAATGCAGCATGTTCAAGAAAACATTTTTGAGCAAAAGTGGTCACGCCCATGCCGGGAACTCGGTCAAAACAAGTACCTTAAGATTCTGAAAAAACATTTGCCACTCCCAAAAAAAAAAAGGATATATGTAATCAATTCATTTTAGCTCCCATTAAGACTGTCATATTGGGGGATTCTCTGTCAAGGTCATTGGTAACAAATAAACTGTTTTCCCAGAATTAACGATTTCGTGATTCTAGGGTGACTAAGCGCATCGCTTCCGTGTTAAAAGTCTATTCAATATAAAAAATGGAAAATGTTCAAAAAAAGAATTGTGTACAAATTTTTTCATTATGTATCATATGTCTCAGAATACTCATAAAAATAAATATTGGACAATTAGTCCTTCAAAGTGCTCAATATGCTTATCCGTGTATCACAAAACTCTTTCACATTGAAAAAAGCGCAACTGAATTATATAATTTACAACTTCCCTAAAAAAGGGACGCAGATAAACATACCAGTAAGTTCGAAAGTCAGCAAAAGTAATATTTTAGGTTAAAAGAAACGAAATAAAAAAATCTCTTATCGTAGGATTACAGCAAAACAAACGAAATATTTTTTTATTTAGTTATAGGATCAATGATAGCTAATAATCGTTCAAAGTAGAATCTTTTATTTTTGATGACCTTTTTCACCAGATGATATATATAAATCATATCAATGCAAATCAGTATTTTTTTATTATGTCAGAAAGTATTTTGTTTTACTTCATTCAAGTAAATTAATTTATTTTCGATATGCTCGCGCCATCCCTGAAGGGTTATCGCGTCCCCCAGGAGGGCGGGAATCACAGTTTGAGAAAAACACTGATCTACAGAATTAATGTAGATGATAGTGAAGATAAATAAGGCCTCGAATCATATACTGTAGGTGATATTTGAATTCTGAGAACTTTTGAATATCTAGTATGTGATTATTCATAATATTCTGCATTTTCTACCTTTAACTAAAAATTATTATACATTAGGAATTTACTTTTCTGTAAGTATTTGTACTCATGTATGCACAATAGCCATTTTTAATCCTGGCCATTCTGTATATATCGCAAAGGTGAATTTTTGTAAAAAAAATGGATAACCAATCTCAAGCATATTAATAAAATATAGGATACAAAATTTGAATATTTATCCTTCACTTAACTTTACCCGCACGTAATAAACGATAAACAGATCATTTAGTTCATAAGTTTCTTAACTTTTTATAACCCCCTTCCACTTTATTAGATTAATTGCACAATGATCTCTTCTTATTAAAGCAGTTCTTTAAGTTTAAACATTGTTCTGGTTTTGACTCATAGAACAGCTAGTGAAATATTACTGCCATTTACCGTCTAAAAGTTAAAAATATATAAGAATTAACGCGTGTTTTATCTTGGGGAAAGTAGTAGTATTCTTATACCAATTTTGATAAAAAGAAACAAGGGCCTCGTAAATAAAAATTTAAAAGTGTGTTCCCGGAGCACTTAATTCAAACTACTATATAAGAGACCGTAATAATTTGAACACCTTCCCATACGCAACAAAATGTATTCCTTCCATTATTTAAAATAAAACTAAAAGTAAAAGCAACACTTAACGCGGGAAAATAAATTTGTTTGAATGTTAATATCGTATTTAAATGTCCTTAAAAAGTCATAAATCATTCCACCAATTCGTAAATCCATAACTACACTGCTGCGGATGTTAAAGTATTTTAAATATCAGCTATATATAACATCACTTTTTATTTTTAATTAATGCTTATAACTTTCTTAGTATGAGATAAATATTTTCTTGTCTGCTGTTATGGTTTATGGCAACGCTGATTTTCGTAGCAACGAAAGACTACCTTGTTCTTACTAAGTTAAGGTGCCTGACTAGTTGCGGAGACATTTTTTAAAAATTTTGCTGAAAATTTATTTTTAAACTCATTTTTTGTTTAATTATAACTGAAAACTAATAAAAATAGCAAAAAAAAATTTCTTTCAATGTATTTTTTTTAAATATGGCCAATTTTAGGATTAAATTAGACGTTATTTGTACGTTACGTTAAACATAGTAAAACAAATTCTAATGCATAATATTTTTAAAAAACCACATAATTTTACTCAAAAAATAGCTACTAATGAATTGACCTAATATCTTTGAAAAATTTTAATTTATTACTGAACTAGAAGTCAAAAAGTGCACGCAATGCAAATTTTCAAAAAATTTCACATTTATCACACAGAAAAAAAAAATCATAAAAAAGGTAAATATACAGTTTTTCTTAATCCCTAGGTCACAGCATACATACTATAATAATGCACAATTACACAAAATTACAGATAATTATCTACAGAACTTTTGAGATATCATGCTTACCGTGTTGTAAAATATCAAAAAATCTGTTTCAGAGAAAAATGCATTTAAAGATTTAAGATTCAAAATTTAAAAAACTATACTACTAAAAACCTAAAACCTCTCTATATCAAAGAACAAACATTTTCAAAGCAATTATGAATATTATATACTTTCTTCAAACTTTTATCTTTTAATAATTTTAACAATATTTTATAGTGTCAAAAAGCTTTTTCCTAAAGTCTAAGTACACAGTTTACGAAATACAGATTAGACGTATAAAAAGCACTTTAAAAAAACCTTATTACATAAAAATAAAAACATTTTACATAGAAAAACAAATATATATTATTCCATATTATTTTAGAAGTTAAGAAATATATCATACAAAATATATTTGTTTTGTTTTACCAGTAAACATTCATGAAAAAACTTTAAAAAAATATTGTTTATCACAAAAGTTATCATAAATTAGAATAAAAATCCTGCAAAAAAGTACTTTAAAACCCTCCATATGAATATACTAAGCCTTCTGTTTTTTCATCCTTAGTACTTTTTGTTTTCCTAGCTGCTTTTCTTTTTTTTCGAGACAATTTCGCAATCGGTAAAGAATGTCTTAAAGATGTTGAAATCCGTTGTTTATCAAATTTGAGTAACTCTTGAGCAACACTTTCAGGATGGGAACCATTAACATTTCGAATTACTGATAATATACCAGCATAACCAGAATTATAAAGTATTAGAGCTAATAATGCACCCAAACGAAATGTTTCCAGTCCAATAAATATATTTTGGGGAACAATATTCCACAAAATGTTGTTATAACTTTCATTGCAATTCTGTGTCTTACCATGAAGAAATTTTTTCGACAAAGTTTCATTACACAGTTTTAGATATGTAGGCTTTATTTGGTTTATAATTTTATTAGGAAGTCATTGCTCAATTTCTTTGAGGGGACTCCCAGCTGCTTTTGCCCTTTGGTAACGACACCAACTCTCAGATCCTTCAGAACACTGTCCATGCAATGAATTGTTTGTTCCAGATACACAGTGGAAAAATGCAGCTATTACACTACTCATCATCTTTTGTAGATTACCTACATTGCTTCGAATAGCTATTCCATAATATTTCTGAATTCTGTCGATTAATTTATCAGTTAATTTATTTTCCCCTCCCAAACCTTTCGTCGTTTTATTAATTGAAGCAACCGCCCCCCTACACGTTTCTGTACATGACCTATACACTCGAGTTTGGTTACTGTATTAATTCCATAAAAGTTTTTAACAGATTCATATCCTTTTGAGTCCCCATCTCCGTAGTATTCATTGTACTGTACATCCCTCACACTTGATCTCTCAAATATACGGTAGGCTCCAACAACCTCCATGTTCCCCGCGGAACCTTTATAGTTCGAACATAGATGTTTCGATGATTGGCTATTGCCTTTGGCGCATATGTGGCAATATTGCGTCATAACTTCAATGTCTAAAATTTTACCGGTGTCAACTGATATGGCACTTACAC
This sequence comes from Trichonephila clavipes, assembly GCA_019973935.1. Lineage (NCBI taxonomy): Eukaryota > Metazoa > Arthropoda > Arachnida > Araneae > Nephilidae > Trichonephila > Trichonephila clavipes. The sequence goes on along the minus strand of BMAU01018373.1, from coordinate 772,536 downwards.
ACCCATTCAAAGATGAGTAGCCTCTGCGTTAACAAGTACCATCAATGGATATTCCACATTTAGTGAAACTATTTGAGCCTTTGATTTCACTCAATGCAGTGTTGATGTTTTCTTGAGCATCGCGTTCAGTTGCTTTCAACAGTTTTCTTTCTTGATTGCAGAAAGCAAGTTTTGACAGGAAAGGTAAACCGAGGAAAGCACATAACTTTTTGTCAGCTGAAAATCCTTTCCCGATTATCCTTAGCCCCGAAACAATTGAAGAGTTTATAAGACAAGAACCTTTCATCTTCTCTGTTGTAGGGAAACCTTTAAAGAAGGAGCAGTTTTTGCACTTTAGGTTCATATGTGAGCATAATCCACTGACAGTCTTCTATAAGTTCCAAGCCCTGAGAATAACAATCAGGACAACAAACTATGGCAAAAAATGAAATCAAAGTTGTCCAGCTGACAATTATATTGTCTTTATAAGTTTCAAACAATCTTTCTGAGAAAATTTCCAAACTTGTATGGCTTGATTCCAACTTTTTGGCACTAGCGGATTCAGTAGAATTGAGCTCAGATGTTTCATCATTCTCATTAATAGAAGCACGAATGGTATAACGATTTCCAGTAAATCGGCGCTTCTTAGACCTCCCAGATCTTGATTTAGCCATAATTAATCAATATTTTGTCTTAAGAAAGACAGTTTTTTTCATAAATATATATCAAAATAATAAATTAAATGAGGAGCGAAGAATCGAGTAGCTAGAACATAAACAAATCGAAAAATGACAACAAACCTGTAAAGTCGTTGCCAAATTTTACTAAAAACTATTAAATAATTTTTAAAAATATCACCATATTCAGTTTTAATGTTACCAAAATTAATATTTTATAAATGAATTCAATAAAACTCCAAAAAAGAGTAAAAATCTTTCAAATTCAAAGTACTTCTGGTTTCGATTTCTAACTTCCGGTTCGTTTTTTTTTTTGTTCTCACTTGACATAAAAACTCTATAACTTCGTAAATAATTGAGTACAAGCAAATGTAAGGTATTTTTAGAAAGAAAAAAATTCAAATATTAAAAATATCAAATAAAAATTTTTTTGTCATGTTCATCAAAATTGATGATTTTACACTAGTCAGGCACCTTAAAAAGAGTCATCGCGTGTTTGTTCCAATGTATAGATATACTTTAAAAATGTTTGATGCTTGGCACAAACAGCTCTACTTTTGTGAATATTGATACTTAAAATCAATGATATCAAGCTATGCTGTGACAAATGAAACATATATTGAAAAGAGGATAATGAATGTCTGATACCTGACACTACTTTTCTTAGGAAATAAATCCACACATATTATAATAGTCTAAACTTATATTTAGACAAGTAAGACAGTCGATATATTTAAAAATCCTTGCACTATTTAACATAATACGGTGCATACAGCGTCTATATGGGTTTCTTCTGATACGCAGTTTTGGATTTCCTTTTCACAAACCATTATTAGTTAATTCTGGGAGTTTATTTCCTATAAATGTCCCAACTATTTAGTGTTAACGCGTCGGAAAGGATCTGAAACCAAATTCAGTATATTCAAGTTTTGAACGTTTTTAAATACTTTTTAAAAATGGAGATAATGACTTAATACTTGGATAATCTCAAAAGTTCAGAAGAAAATTAATACATACAATCATGTCCATAAATTAAGAATAATAAAGTTCAGGCAAAGAAAGAAACAGAAGCAAAACAAATTTGTGTGACTTTTTTGTAAAGTCTACTTATTAAACAAAAGGTAAAGAACAAAAAAATACCGTATGTTTGACTTAATTAATAAAAATTGCGACTTTTACTCCCTGCAGCAAATTTAAAAAAAACATATTTACAAAAAACAGTATAACATGGTTAGTATGATGATAAATACGGAGTATGTCTCCCGGACGATGCAATACAGACCTTACAACGTGTAGGCATGCTGAGTATCAAAATATCAATCCGATCTTGGGGAATATTACACAACTCATCTAGTAATTCCCTACGAATTTCCGCAGACACGTGGGAGGGGGTTGACAGGCTGCAATTCGTCAGCCAAGCATATCCCACACATGCTCTATTGTATTCAAGTCCGGTGAGGATGCTGGTCAATCCATACGGGTGATATCCTCCGATTGAAGGCATTCGACTACAATTTTTGAATGGTGATGACGGGCGTTGTCATCCATAAACAGAAATTCAGCACTCATGGCACCCGGAACCAACGTACATGTTGTTCCAGAATGACATCCCGATAGATGTGGCCTGTCATCGTTACACTCTGAACATGAAGGTCAGCTCTGGAACCAAGAATAATTTCACCTAAACGAGCCACCCTGCACCACTGTAACGGTGTCGTTCAATGGTGTTCTCTTGGTTGTAACGGGTACCTGGTGCACACCATATTAAAGTGGGGTGAGAATCAGACTGCAAACTAAACCTGAATTCGTAAGAAAACATCACACAAGACCACTGTTGTGGTGTTCACAATGCATGCTCTCTACTCCAGGATAATCGCTGGCGACAGTGAGTTGCGGTAAGTGGAAAACATTTTACAGGCCTAAGAGCATATAGACCAATGTGGCCTAAGCGTCTGTACACGGTCTGCTCTGAAACTGTTGTACCGGTAGCTGAAGAGAGCGGACGAGACAGGCTTGATGTTGTGCTCCGTCTGTTTCTTTCGACAGTAACTGCCAAATACTGGTCCTCATTCGGCGTTGTAACTCGGGGGCGACCTGCGCTGTAACATCTACTCACATTATCATCATCTTGGAATCGTTGCCAATGCCTGGAGATGACACTCTGGGTGATTCCAAGTTCGTCGAACACTTCCAGCTGGAAGCGTCCACATTCCATTCGTCCAATAATTCTACCACGTAAAAAATCATCCAAATGCTTCCTTTGGGCCATAACTATGCGGTTATTGAACTGAAAGGCTTTTAAAGTGCTTGTGAACAATTTTACTTCTTTGCCACCATTCCTTATATACCCCTCTCTTACACTATCGTTATTGTGACATACTATCCGCGCCATCTGGTGGTTTCCTGTAATTTGCATATTCTTCTTCAGGATGTGTGTGATAATTCTACAGGTGAAATTTTTATTTTAGAGTTCAATTTCTGTGTGATTCTAAATTATCCTTAATTTATGGACATGAGTGTATTTGTTTTTTTAAGATATTATTGATGAATCTGTAAAAAGTGGTGTAATCACTTAAACCTAAATTTTTTAGAAGAATAATTTGTTCCTCGAATTTGGCAACTGTATTTTATTTATTTAAATTATTTTAATTTAATTATATATTATTTAAATATATATATATATATATATATATATATATATATATATATATATATATATATATATATATATATATATATTATTAATATTATATTTATTTAAATTAACTTTAAATCATCGGGTAACATTTCTAGATTAACAAATAAAAATTTCAACACGCCTGCCAGAAAGCAATATATATTTAAACGTAATCAGGTTAGCATGAAATTTACTTAGCCTTGTAGGAGTCCCCAGTACTAAATTAAAATGACTTGGTACCCTAAAAATCATAAACCTATCGTTTTTTTATTTTCATTTAATCTTATTCTTTGCATTATTATCTTTCGATTGATATATCACTTGTGAATGTCGGAAAGTTAGAAGTTGAATAAAACTTCATTTGAAAACAAATTAGGCAATTCAGCCACACCCCCTTTTTAGAAAAAAAAGCTAAAAAATGCGTTATGATAAAAAAACACCTATTTTATAAATAGAAATAATAACTATAAAAAAGAATGTGCAGTATTAAAAATCAGGGAATATTTCCGAGGCAAAACAATAATGTAATTTTTCTTCCTTGTGAAATGTGTGCATGTAAAATGTTTAAATTAAGGCATTTTATATTAATAATTTTATAATATATAATTTCAGTTCTTATTCCTGATATATTTTTCATACAAATGTAATACTTTAATATTATAAGACGAAAAACAGCTAAAATATCTGTCGTGACAGAAAAAAAATTTGTTTTAAGTTTTTCTTGACTTTTCTTGTGCAATTAGTACTCTCTAAAAGTTGATCATTTATAAAACTGTGTTGGTTGAAAACATATGAAAATGCAATTATTTTAAAGAAAAACGTATAATATCTTAAAGTGGTATTTTAAGTTTAATTAAGCTTATAATAATTATTTTTTCAGAATAATAAACTTTAAAGTGGTTTTTCTCAGTTTGTGTTTTTCGAAACCTTAGTGCATTCAAAATGCTACTCCTTCGACAATTATTTACCAATCACTTCAATTTTTTTTCCTGTGCGTTAAAAATAAAGCATGTAATAAAATTAGGGATCCGTTTTGGTATAAACTGAATACATTTTTTTAAAAAAAATAAAATGAGACATGTTGGCTTTTTCGTTGATTTTTAGCCTGTATATCAACATTTTATTTTTTTTCTCGAAAACGAATGAAGTTATTCTAAAATTGATCCCTAAAGTTGTTACGAACATCCATAAGAATATTATAAAAAAATTTCAGGTCAAAAAATTAATTTTTACAAAAGGAGTAAGATTTTAAAATTTTACCAATTTTCTTCAAAAAATTAAAATTTTTAAAATTGTGTGAATAATATATGAAAATTTTCATCAGGTAATATTTTCTTGAATAGAAACATTGTATAAAATGTTAAAATATAATTTTTAAATACGTAAATAAAGAAGTTTGCTCAAAGGGTGCCAAGTCGCCTTAAACAGATTATAACTCGAACCAGATACACAATTACGTTTTATGCGCCAATGAATTTGTGCAAAGCAACAAAGGATCGTATTCCGCACTTTCACTATAAAAATGGCTTATCAGTTAATTGGTGAATTGCTTTAAACCGTGTTGACTTTTGCCTTAGTGTAATGGAACGACGACTTACAAACAGCTGTTCATTTAGATTCTACTCGACTAAATTTGGAGGTGAATAAATCTTAATGTACAGGACGTACATGTGGTTATTCATTTGGTTTGGTACATTACCTAATTTCATATGCACCATGAAATCAGTAGGGTGCTCTAACACTACTATAGGGCCATCAGAAGTATTCCAGATGAAATTTAAATGCCCTTCTCTTGAAGAAACTTTATGTGCGTTATTAAATTGAGATTATTTCTTTGTGTAACCACTACTAAATTCTTGAGACTATTGTTTTAATGAATTGTTTGTATGATAAAAGTAATGCTTTATTTATTGATAGAATTGACCCTTAGAGTTGAATGGAATATTTGCTTGTGTTGATGGCAAAAGTTTTCATTGTCTTCGATCACTATATCAACTATATAATTTTATGCTTAAATATACTTTTTATGATTTTTTTATGACATCCGTCACTGGATAATGTTACACAGCAATAATTATATCCAATCTTATGGACCAAATCAATTTATCTCTTATTGTGTATAATTACCTATTTTTTTACGATTAACGCAGAAATATTATGCAAAGCGTGATCCACAGCCATCTTTTTAGTGTATGACACGAAAGAATTTGGAAGATTTGGCTAAATGATTTTTTATAAAGCTTGAAAATAAAATAAACATCTTTTTTGTCGTAATGCATCTTAGTCAGATACTTAGAAGATACTCTTCTAGTGTCTAATGCTTCATTTAAAAATTGACACATCAAGCACACAGGTAATGATTAGTTTGTATCGAACTGAGAGAATAAGATATTTCGTACATTCCATAATGCATTCCGAAGTGTGTTCTTGGATATATGTAAGGTGGAGTTATACAATTTGCTATAATATTCTCTAAATAAACACAATTTACTTCTAACCAATACAATGAGTAGGATTTTCATTATTTCTTTGCTGCCCTTTCAATTGGCAAGGGACTTAGATGGGCATACTGTATATTTGAAAGCAACTTATGTCAACTAGCGTGCATTAACTTGTTTGCAAAATCATTGCCCTCGGGAAGGGAACATACACATGCAATCATTTATAGTCTTGTCAAAACACGCTGAGATGCTTGAAATGTGTAAATTTTTTTCTATATTCACTATCAATCTTTTGCCTCATAATTTTTTACTTCCCCACCCAAAAATCTTCAGCACCCACGTTCGGGGCTTAAGATCTAAATGATCAGTATGTCTCAAAAAAGGACACCATAAAAAGGTCAAAATGGTCAGAATTTTCGTTGCAAACCAGACAAGAGGGAGAAAAAAAATCATCATACTCCATGCATTCAAATTCAAGTATTCACTATCAAAAGTATGAATGTCATTTATAGGAACCTCATACATTTTTTATTATTTAAGTAGTAATCTTAATTTGGCAGATGGCATTTTTTTCTTACTGAAGAATGTGACAAAACTCAAATTAGATGATGTTCTAGTGAAAACTTCTGAAACACTAGCTGTCATTATGATATATTAAGCAAAAAAATAAAAATACGCGATTACAGAGACGAAAATTCGGCTAGAAGAAAATGTTGGTATGAACTTACATGTTGTGAAAAAATCGAAGATTAGTTGATAAATAAAATGATTTGATAATAGGACTGGTTCATTTGCATTCGTGAAATCTTTTAACCAATTATAGTTGTTATTGAGTTTGAAATCACTTTTGGAATTTTGTTTAAAAGCTTACATAAGATTGAACTTTTGGTGACGTAAGTAAATAAATATATTTTTAATGATTAAGTCTCATCTTTGATATTAAAATTTATCCAATATACATCAAATATTCGTTATGTTTGAAACACACATATATGAATTATTTTTTGAAGTAATAAAATGTGTAATAATTTGTTACATATAGAACTTTGAAGACACCTCATACTTCCCTCAGCCCCCAAAAAATAATACAGTATATTTATTCCACTTCATTTTGGAATTTTCTTTCCAAACATTCTAATTTTTGATATGATTATAAATATAGTGCTTTTACTTTTTTTTTTACATTTTAGATCATTGCTAATATGTTAAATACAAAATTCCAATCCGTATTTATAAGGTTAACAAAATCCATCATTATCCACTATTTATAATAATTCAGTTGATACTAACTGACTATTTTTATTTATTTCTGGACTAAGCTCATTGTTTATAAAATCTTATTTCGTGCTTCAAACCAATCAATTTTTGATTTGCAACGGCAACATTTTAGAAAACCGCGCAGTTGACTCATTTTGATGCAAGCTTTTTCTCATCAAATATCAGTAGGTTGAACTAGAACTTTGAATTGAAAATAAGAAAATAAAGACTTATTTTCTTCAAAAGCGCTTCCATTTATTTTCGATTTTTACTTTATTTTTCTTTTTAGAAATCCTGAACAATGTATTGCATTATTTCTCAGAAGAATTTGACTGTTTTTCTCTTATTGTTTGTACAATTTTCACACTTCATATTCTTTAAAAATTCCTAAATATTTTTAAAAAAATTATAACACCTATTTAATATGCTAAAAGTTACTCAAAAAACTTCATAAATGAAATATTTCTAAAAGAAAGTATTTTCATTGATAAATGTTTATTTGTGTCATATTCCATCTCTTTAAATAAGGCAGGTTGTGCATTTTTAAATAAAACGCTCAATAACTTTTAAGCGAGAATTCCGAACCGCATCTTTTTCAAATGTTTAATGTTACTCAAATTTAATAATATTAAATATATTTTCGAATATATTTCTTTGAAATTATCCATTTAAAACCAAACTAGTAAAATTTATACTGGTACTTACGTACTATCGCAACAATGCCAAAGTTAAAGATAATTCGCCAAACAGGCAACCCCGATTTCGTATGTGTCGCACTCGCTGAACTGACATACTCTTGCTTTGTTTCATGTAATGTCGCCAAAAGGTCGCGATAATACATAAGTACCGTTAAACTTTGAAACATCAGCAATAAAAGTTTACCAAATCTACCACAAAATAAATGATTACGAAAACACGTTGATTTAGTTTCAATTAACGATAATGAATATCTTTACTTGGGAGTGGCATTAAACATGAGAATAAATATAAGTATGACCCAAATTAATGCTGCGCTAATCATGGGAAATAAAGTCTAACTTATCTGATACACATTTAATAAAACGCGATAGAATATGAAAGAATCAACCAAAAGAAAATTGTTTTGTAAAAGATCTGCTTAAGAGAATGAGTCGAAGAAAAATATGTCTGCTTATTTTAACTTTAACTAAACAAGTTCGGCCCTAATTTTCAACATTATAGGGTATTGGACCACAAAAATATATTTAAGTTGCTTACTTGCTTGATTTCGACTGCAAACAATTAGATTGATTAATTGATTGATTATATTGATTAATTAATTGATTAAACAATTAGATCAAATGATTTATGAAACGTAGATTGAATGTGTACGTTGAATGATTTTACAGCTTGAATAAATCTTCTTTATTTCGAAAGTATTCCTTAAGATATTCTACGCAAATGTATGTCATTTAGAAATTAGTTCTATGGAACAAAATATAGTATAAAGAAAATTTAGAAATCTTATTTAATACAAATACATAAAAATATGTGTTTTAAAACTTGTAAAATGTTATCGTATATATATATATATATATATATATATATATATATATATATATATATATATATATATGTATATTGTGTCATCTTTCTTAAGTTCTTCATCCAACAACTAGATTATTTAACGTTTTGAAAGATTTTTTAAATTTAAATTTAGATGAACACTTCCATAAAATTCCTCTGTAATTTTTTTAAACTTTCATGAACTTGTACCATATCATTTGAAACTTAAACTTTGAGCATATTTAAACCAATCTTGAGATATATACTATTACCCTAAAGTATTACCTATTACCCTAAGATAATCTTATCTCTTAAGATTACTGTGTAAAATTAGCAAAAATTAATGTCTGAGTTCAATCAATTTACTAGTTGTGATATATTTTACGTAAGGAATCATAATATAATGTAAATATATTTATTTCCGTCTAAAGAGAAATATTATTTTTAAATTTTTTTTATAGTTCAATGCAGCAGAATGTTAGTGTGGTGTTTTCTATAATTATATTGATGCAATTAACACAAATATATTACAATGTAATCGTCAAATATTTGTTTTTGTAATTTTTTATGCCATTTTCTCTTTTTCTAAAAATAAACAACTGTAAATCATTGAAGGCACGTCACAACATATAGTTAATTTTATTATCTTCCTATAAATATGAGTTGAAATTTTAAATAGTAAGGCGGAATTCAATTCAAAAATCAATATTTTGTAATTAATTTAAGATAAACATATTCAATTAATAACTTTGAATTCAGAAAGCATGTCGATATTAGAAACATCCTATTTAATAGTCACGCAATTGTTTTGCAAATTTATTGTATTTTATTTTAAAATACACTCGGTTGAAAACATGTTTTTCTAAAAGGTACATAAATATAAAATTTAAATAGGGTAGGATAATTTTCGAAAAATTGAGCAATTATAAATCCTACTTAATTCAATTATATATATGTTCTGGAAAATTTAATTATGGGTATATACAAAATATGCCCACATTTTGTAACATTGACATTATTTTACTTAAAAGACTGGTAAAGTAAATATTAACAGTTTCCACAAAATATGCTCTGTCTAGCTAAAATGAAAAATAATTTCTTATACGATTATTTTTAGCTGTATAATTAAATACTGTGAAATGGAAGCAAAGTTTTGAATCAGAAGTTACGTCAAATAATGAAGAAAAAAAACAAGTTCGGGAATTTTAATGAAATAAGTTGTATTCCTGGGTTACTACGATATTATGGATAAAAGAAAATAATTGTTATGAATATTACAGTAATTGTTGTAATTTCGTCTTTTTTTTTCCAAAAACAAATTTTTCAAGCAACAGATATTAATTTTCCTACCGTTAAAAAATAAATATCTTGCAGTTAAAAACTATCTATTATTTAAAAAGTTCATATTTCACTTAGAATTGTTAATTTTTCTTTATATAAATGGGCTAGAAATGAACATTTTGTTTCTCAAAAAAATGTTAAAACACTTCCCTTTTTAAAGGCTGATTGTTTCATTTTTATTTTCATTCCATTTCTCATTTCAAACTTTTATTTAAAAAAAAATATAACATTAAAGAAGGAGCATGAAATTACGTAAACATTTTAAATTTCATAATTATATAACACCCAAATTTATACATGAGGAACTTTCAACCTTTCTTCCCTTTTAAAAATACGTTGAATATAGTTAAAATTTCTAAGCATTTTAAATTATTTTAAACGTGATAGACGTCAAATGTTTCTAATTTTGTTAGATTATGATTTAGAAGAATCCACGTTTTACGCTAATTTTAGTCCTACATTTAATTCATTCAACAGTCTCATTCGTCCAAATCATTATTGATTTAAGAGAGGAGTGTGATTTTATAACATATTTCTTTACAAAAGCTAAAATTTGTTAAATTAAATGTTCGTTTATTACATGATCTAAAAATGTTTTGCACTGAGATGGGAAAAAAACAGAATCCCACATTTCACTTAAATAATTCGAAGTATAACAAAGATTGTCTTACTTTTTCAATGATATTGAAATTATAACTTAAATTTTTTGAAGTCATGGAAATTACGTTCAACATAATCACAAGCAAATGCAAATAATTTTTTCTTCAATTAAATTGTTCTACGCAGTCAAATTACGCTACTATATAAAGAAATAATTATCGTTTACACAAATTTCAATTTTTCTACAGTTAAATTTTATTTACAGTATGAAACCTTTTATTTTCATTAAAAGTCGTCAGTCATTTCTGCCTATAATCCTACTCTTAATAGATTGCTTCTGTTATTGGGGCTCTTTTCTAACTTTCGCACATACTTTTCATTTTTTGCTTTTTGTTCAAGGTTTCTCCTCTTTCTGCAATGAAACAAAACTTAAAAGTGTGAGTTTCAAAATGCCTGTTTTAAAATTTCTTACACTTTTTTTATGACTTAATAAGAAAAATTTGTGACATATAGCAGGTTTTATGATTTTGAAAAATGCATTAACTGCGGACAAAAATGTTTAGGGCTTAGTCGTAAATTCCACTTGCATTCTTGAAACACTCCCAAGCAATACCACTTGCAATCAAAACCCAAGCAATCCAATTTTAAACAGCATAGACTGCTATATTATTGATTCTCAACTTTTCAGTTAAGAATTTATTTTTTCCAGCAAAAAGGAGTTGTTCGCTACAAAATTTGAGGTCATTTATTTTCAAAAAGAACAACGTTTAGAAAAATATAAAACTCAATAAGGAATTTTTGAAATTAAGGATAAGGATTTTACAGGATTTGTTGTTCCTTGTAGGCAATGTTTTTTGAAAAAAAAATTAAATAATAAACTAATGAATAAAAAAGACAATAAATAATAATTATAATTGTATAATTAGTTCAATACATTTTTTTATTAATGTTATAAATATATCTATATGTTTAAAACGTACACACATATTTTATATTAATCTATATTAATAAAATAGGAAATAAGCGTGTGTGTTTACCCTTACCCCACCCCAACTAAGCAACCCAGAAGTATAAAACTTGGCACATAATTAATCTATGTCCTGATGATGTGCACTACGAAGATTTTTTTTTTTTTGAAATTCGCTTTAGATTTTTTTTAAATTAAATTTTTAAGCGATTTTTCCATTTTTTTTCAACAACTGGATTTTAGGTTTGTTCATTTGTCAACACAGTGTATTTGCTTTGGAAATTTGCGCTCAAAAGTTTGAGATACCAACTATATAAATTTAATTTTTTTTCAGCAGTAACCTGCTGCATCATTTTCTTTTTATGTTACATTTTTTTTTGATTTTTTGTTTTTTTTTAATATTTTTTATAGTTTTTATTTTAAAACTGTATTCCAGGAGAAAAAGGCATCGCTCTTTATGTTAAGCCTACTTTTTATTTTTTCAGTAACTAAATTAAATTAGTTTGATGTACATTTTTGTTTTGTTTATATTTTATTCGATTATTCTGAACCATTAATGGCTTAGAGTTAATTTTGTCATTTGTTTTTCAGCTTATAAATTCCTCATTTTTTGTATAGTAACACTTGTGTTCATTTTGTAAATTCTATCATGGTTAAAGGCAGCGTAACGTTTATTCTTTTTTCATGTTGATGTTTATACACTTACATTTGATTCTTCTGCAGTGTTTCTGTTTTTACATTAAATTAGGTCTCATTTTTAAAATTAAGAATGTGAAATTTAAGAAATTCTTAAACTGAAAAAGAAATGAGACAAAATTAAATTTAATGTATACATGATACGGACAAAATGAAATAAGAATAATAAACGTGACACAGCCTTAAACCTAAACCACAAATAAAAAAGTAACCACAAAATTAAATCTAACCAAGGAATGGTTCGGAATAATCAAATAATATATAAACTAAAGAAAAATGTATATTAAACTAATTTAATTCAGTTATTGAAAAAATATAAAACATTCTTAGGTGGATGGCCGAAAAATTTATTTACTATACTCCTTTAGCATTATTTTATAAGTAAGTTTATAATATAAATTATTTGGAATTAATTCAAATGCTGTTTTTGTATGTTTTCTTAAGATATAATGAAACATAAAATAGAAATTTGAAACTCATTGAAAAATTTATCTATTAAAAAATACTATCCTTCGTAAAACTTTTAGTATACTTATAAAAAATATCTCGATGTACACATTTGAAAAATTACGTTACTGACATATTAAGAAAACTTTTTAAAACAATGCTACATTAAACAAATTTAATAAGTGCTCATGGGTTTATGTATACTTATGAAAGAGAGTTTGTGTATGTGTGTTTCATCTGTTCTGGCCAAACTAAGCAAGCCAGAAGTATAAAACTTGGCACATAAATACTGTAGGTCATAATGCTGTGTATGTACTATGAAGAGTTTTTTTTTTAAAAAAAATTCGCTTTAGATTGTTTTTAAAATTCAATTTTTAAGAGATTTAGGTGATACCAATGTTTGTATGCGTGTGTTCGGAAGATACAGTTTCATATTAAATCAGTATATTTTGTTTTTAAAAATAGCTGTGATTTTAGATAAAAATAGAAACTGTTTTCTGCAAGTCTGTTTTTTTTTTATTTTAAGGCTCTTTAAATTTATGTATCCTTTTATTTTTGTGCATGATTATTTCTTGCATATTATTGTGGTTCAAATACTATATGGTCATTGCGTAATGGAATAACTACCCTTCTTGCAAGGCCCAACTTAATTACTGCACTAGATACTTTTAAAGATGTTTTCATACCATCCGATATCCTATTTCAATTCATATTCATGATCTGTCATAGCTTTGCTATTAGCATCAAGAAGGCCTGAGGGCACTCTCTCTCTCTCTCTTTAAACCTTTGCGCTGTATCTAAAGGAATTTTGCTTCCATTTTGGTTACTAACTGTATGTTGACTATTAAAGAGCCAACTTTGAAAAAACTCCTTACAAATTTTAGTACTTAACAGTTGTAAGGATCTCATGTTTGCAATTCTGGCAAAACCAAACATTAGTGGTACTTTCAATCTACGGCAGTGTTTCTCAAACTTTCAATACTGGCGACCCAATTTTCAATCATAATTTTTGTCTCGCCCCCCTGTACAACAATAATGTATTTACTGCAATAAAAATGCACTTTGAGAGAGAGACGCTAAAGTTACAATACGATCTTAATTATAAACAGTACAAATTAATACGATAAGTATATTAAATTTTGTGTATATGTAACTTTTAAGTAATATATATATTTTAAGAAAATTACTTAAACTATATATTACTTAGAATTATGTTATTCTTCTTTCTCTTATTTTTAAATTGGAACAGATCGCAAAATGATGTATTTAATTAAAGATTTATTTCCTTCAGCATTCATTTCTCAAAGTACAAATGTCATTAGAAAAATAGTCCAGTCAATTCTCAAAATCTACTATTTTTTTATAAGAAATAATAGTAGATTTTGAGAATTCATCTTCTATCATATCCATTACATCTGGCATTATAGGGTACGTTTGCGTGAGTCTGGGCAACCTATCGGACGTCCGCGAAAAACATGTAAAAATGCTTTTCCTCGTACAATTTCAGTCAGTTTTGGTCGACTCGATACTCCTATAGCTACGGAATCTAGCTTGAATGTACATTTTTTTAATTTCCACGTTAATTGTAATTCACGGTAATTAAGTATTTACGGCAGTAGAATAAAACAAAATCATACATACATTTTTAAGTCGTAAGCGAGCATTCGACGATAATAAAGGATTAACAAGTACACAGACGAAACGAGCATGGTTCCGAAAATTAAATCAAGGCGATCTTCTCAAATATACTTAAATTTTGGATTTACCACCTTTGAAGAAAATGATGGAAAAAAAGCCCCAGCTCGATATGTGTTAAAACTTACAAATTTGTAGAACAACATGTGAAATTTGTTTTTAAAACATGTAAAATCATTTAGCTATGTTGGCAAAGAATTTTAAAAAGTATTTTCTGGATGAGGACAACTTGGTAGCAAGTTACGAGTGGATTAGGGATCTATTTCGAGATACTCCAGAAGGGCTCTCAACTTCCGAAGAAGAAATCTTCATAGATTTCACATCCAGTGAAAAATTAAAAGGCAATTTTGTAATACATCGCTCTTTGAATTTGGGGTAGAGGTGGATGAGTAATTATCTGTACTGAAAACAAAAGCACTTCGTATACTATTACCATTTTCAACATCCTACCTTTTTCAAACCGGATTTTCTGCAGTGGATGCCTTGAAGACAAAATATAGATCTCAGCTAAATATAGAAAAATAACTCTTTAAGTGTCAATTTCTGATATTAAACCTTCCTTTGAAAAACTTTCCTCTACAAGACAAGCCCGTGGAAGTCCCTAATAATTATTAAACTTGTTCTTAATTTAGTAATAAGATTGATTGATTGAATATTAACGTCGCACTGTTCAGCTGCACGGGGGCTTTTGACGACGGACCACGTCATTTTGAACCATAGTCAAGTGACGTGGATGACACCTGAGCTGACACCCCTCTCTCCTAACTACCACACCACACCAACGGGAAAACGTTTCAACTCTCAACATATTTAACGTGCATCGCTGCCCTTCACGGCGGGTCTTTAGTGGTACTGGGCTCGAACTCGTGACAAGGCAAGCCACGATCCGATACCTATACCACTCGGCTACCGCGGCCAAATTCAGTAATAAGAAATTATTTATAAAATACCTTCTTCAGTACTGATACATCAAACGTATACTGGCTGAAACACCGACTCTTCGCACGAGTTCATTTTTTTAAAAAAATAAAACATTATTCTTGATATAAATGCTGAACTGTAAGGAGAGTAAAACTGTGTGCACGACATTGTATACAAAAATGTAAAATGATTTTTTTTTTTTTTTAGATAAATGCTATAATTGTAAATAACTGTTTAAAAGAACTGTAATTTTAAACCTCACACAATTAGCATTTAGAATTAATGTTATATTATGAAAAAGAATATAAAATTCCGATGAAGAATAATTGTGTTACTTTTTAACCTTTAAAGCGAGAAGACTTCAAAATGTTTTAACCCGGGAGCAGGCGCGTACTCGATGCTAACATTAATGGTAGTGCGGGGGGACTTAGTCACCCCAATCATTTGTTTTGTACACGATACAAATCGGAATTCTAGTGAATATTTTAACTTATAGAAAGTATACTTACCTTCTTTCAAGGACTATTCAATTCTTTGATGATTTGAGAAAAAAAAATCCAATAAAACTGAACTAAAAGATTCAAAAGTACAAGACCATAATAAAGAACGCAAATCGGACACTTTTCAATTATCCTACAGAAATGTTAAACCAATCAATTCTTTTCCAAATTTCGCAAAACTCAATTATTTACAATTTCCCTAAGCGAAAAGCAAACGCATAAAAGATGGGAGGGAACTAATATTGATAATAACCATACCATAAGATTGAAGATCAATCAAATGATTAGCAAACGTACTGTGCAGCCTGGCTGAAAAGTGAATCATGACTTCCTTTCCTTTTTCTACAACTAATGTACAGTGTTTCAATAATAATTACAGTGTTGAATTGTTTATCTTCTTAGAATTTTCTCAGGTTCTGGGTTTCGTTTTTCATTTAACGAGTAATATTTTATGTTAAAACATAATAAAAAAATCTCTCACTGAGGAAATACAGCAAATAAAACAAAATATTTTTTTTCTTTAATTTGGTTTTGGGATCAAAGATAGCTATATGATGACGGAAAAAAGCCAGATAATAAACATAAATTATGTCAGTGTTGTTGTGTGTATTTTTTTTTATTATGGAAGAAAGCATTTTGTTTTACTTCTCTTTCCGGTTATTTTTTTTTTAAAATCTTTAAATTTTCGATACGCTCGCGCCTTCCTTGTAGGGTCATCGCGCCCCCCAGGGGGGGCGCCCCACACTTTGAGAAACACTGATCTACGGTTATACTTAGGCTACAATGTATCTGATGTTGATATCACAATACGCAGCTCATTAATAAGTATAGCGTAAAACTAAGTTATCCCCTGAATATTGCTACATTTCAGCAGTATTTCTTGCCTACTTCCAACTGCATAGCAGAACCATTTGGTCAAAAAAAAGTACTTATGTGTTATCGCGGCCTTTTGGCGGCATTATATGAAACGAAGCTAATTCAATGCAGACTACACATGGGAAATAGCAGTTGCCAACTTGGCGAGTTATTAATAGAGTTGACAATAATACATAAGTACCAAATCTTCCAGTGACATTTCAGTTATTTCATATTATCCCATCCTATTGGCGACATTACATGAAAAGAAGCGTATGGTTGCCACAATTTAGCACGTACAACGCATGTACAATTTTAAACGTTGGCATTGGTGCAATAAAACGTAAGTAACAACATTTCCTCCCATGGAAAGAGAAAAAGGGTACTGCCAAAGTGGCAGTTTTTTCACCAAAATTTGCCTTTTTTTCTCATATAAAACAGATAAGAATCTGTTTTGATATCATGGTGCAATTTTTGCTGCAGTGATGCCAACACGCAAGTATCCTTTTCTTTTAATGGCAAATTCCATGTTTCACAATTGTAAAGAAAACGTAGAAAAATGTCACTAAAAGAAAATGACACTCAATTCAAACTAATTGGAATTAACAGATTGTCATTGGTGTGATTTAAGTTAGATTTTCTATTTGCGTATAAGATTTTTAAAATTTTTTTCTCCTGAGCTACTTATGGTAGTTTCATCAAAATTAGACCTTAATTAAATCTATTTAAAGTAGCTGTTTGGTTTGAATTAATATTATAATCTTCCTCTACTTTTATAAGTAAAAGCCTGAGCAAAATATACTTTTCCGAAATTTCTTTGTATAGAATGGGCTATTGCAGTGTATATTTTCATAATCAAAAAATGGTAACACTCATACGGCCATTTATAAAATAAACATAAAACTTGACAAATGAATTGATGAAAAAAAAAAGGTCTATTTTATTATTTTTTTAACATTTTAAACTACCTTTTTTTAAAAAAAATTACAACCATCGGTTTTATTATATTTTTCAAAAAAATGTATGATTAATTAATGTTTTGTTTATTATTTTACATATGTGTGTAAAATGTGTTTCATATTCAAGAAATATTTTTATAAGAAGTGGCGTGTAAATGAAAATTTGTTATACGAAATTATATTATGTTCGGTAAAACAATGAAAAAAATATTTTGAAATTAAATCTAATTTGTAACTTTAGAGAATCTTGCTTATTATTGTAGGTACAGTAATTATATTGTGATACTAAGACTCAAAAGTCAGTTTTTCAGCTGAACTATAGTTTGAGGCTTTTTTAAACAGAATCTTAGATCATTATTACCTATTCAAGACACAAATATCAAAAGGGTTTTTTTTTTTTTTTTACAATCAATGAAACTACACCATCACTTCTCACCTGCTTTTATTATCATGTCATGTCAATTTGTTCACAAAACCAAAAAAAAAAAACATCTGTTCGAAAAACTATGAATGCGATTAAATGCACAACAAAATATTTTTTCTTCTGACAAAAATCTGTTCTTCATGCTAATTGTATATATACACATGTATTTTATGCATTTTTACATATAAATGTTACATGTTTTACATATCTATGCCATTTCTTGTCGTTGAAAATAAAGATTATTCCCTATTATCCCTTCATGGACATATTCAATGTTTTCTTCATTGCAGAAAAATATTGCTTAAAGTTTAAGATAATGCTTCCTATTTAGGAAAAACCAACGTTCCATGTTTTTTTTTTGCCTGTCACTGTTTAATGTTTGCACAGAAAAAAATATGCACCGTAAAAAGATTTTCTCATGTTTCCCTCTGGATTTCTTTAAAATTCTGTGTTGAAGTGATTTTACGCCTCATGCCATCATGGTTTAATGTTGCTTCTGTGATAATCTGTTCATCACAGTTTCTTGGAGATCGTATGCATATTTTATGTTATACTGCCCATAAATGATATACATATATTTCAGTAACCACCATAGCTATTTATTATTGTATGTGCTCATTCTTTAGCTTTTTGCAATCAAATAATACTTTTTAATTGAAATATTGCAGAAAAGTATGGTTTCAATAATTAATTTTTGAGCAACACGGTTTATTATTTGTTTCATTCAGTACTGTTGTTGGTTCTGGACTATTTCAACGGTGACCTTTATATATATATATATATATATATATATATATATATATATATATATATATATATATATATATATATATATATATATATATATATATTATCTATTTATTTATTTATTTATTTATTGCAAGCCATATTTGTTCCTGTTTAGAAATCGCCCCCGAAACGGCTTGGGATTTTTATACAAGTCCCCCGCCTTGACCGAATGTGGTGAAATTCCTTTTGGTGGGTGTGTCAAAAAAGTTCCCGCGTTAAAAGTTCAGTAAGCCCATAAATTTTGAAGTGGTGTAACACGGTGCCGGCCTCGAGACCAATTAGAGAAATTATACTGGACAAAAAATAGTCCAGCTCCAGGATTTTTGGGTGATGAGGTGCGGAATAAAAAGGGTACGCACCCGAATTTCAGTGACAGCATCTCCCAGAGTTGCAGAAGAACCTTCAAACAAAAGACGCCGAAATTCCACCCGGACCTGGCGTCAACCACGTCCATCCCCTCTGCACCCTCTCCCTCTCAAGCTAAGTTTAATTATTTTTGATCTTCTTGTTGTAGAAGTAAAAATCCTCTATACGTGTGCTTAAAATAAATTTATCTTAAGCGTTAAAAGTTCGTTCTGTTAAATTATTGATTCTTGTTTATTTTACTGTTTAATTATAGATACTTGTTTATCTTAACTATTGTCATGATGCGATGTGAAATTAGGAAACTGGGTTCACAATTTAGAAATTAAAGAAGATTTATATATATATATAGGTACATTTTGATTTTAATTCATACTAATTAATTTTTTTAGTATTGAATTACATCTAATGCTCTATATATGATTTATTACAGATATGTTACAGAGGATTGCACCCTTACCTCATGTAATACTAATTGAATTTTTCCCATATGATGGCTTCCTAATATTTCTCATTTATAATAGCATTTAGTGTGTGAATCAGTTTACCATCATTAATTTTTTTGTTTCGGCTTATCTACTGCAGATTATTTCACCCATAGTTCCCATAGCAAAACTTACTACTGCTTTCACTTTTCTGTTATAATTTTTATCTATATGTCCATTCATTCACACCTATTTACTCTAATGCATGCTAATTTTCTCTTACATTGAAATATTTGTATTTGTTAAATTATTATTTACTTTGAGATCAAATTGCAATTGTTTTAAATTTTTTATAACGTGAATATTTATTTGAAAAAATGTATTATTATTTTGTTAAATATATATATGCAACTTCATACAGGGCTTTTGCTTCCCTAAAAAAGTATAATTGGCATAATAGGTGAATTTTTTTTATGTTTTCAAAACTTAACTCGTGCAAAAAACGGGTATTTGAGCTATTTTGGATAAAAATACAGTTTTTGAGACATTTTTAAGTTAACTGTATGCAACGATTGGTTAATGAAAATCTGAAAAAGTCTCCAATTGAAATTTGAAAATAAATCTTAGATCTAAAGGGGGAGGGGAAAATAGTTCTATACACTCAAAAAACGCCAAGCTATAGAGATAAAAAAAAGTTTCTGAAAATGGAAATATGGGGAAGAAATTTCGAAAAAGGAAATTTTAATGACGTTAATATAGATATCACACACGCACACCAGGGAGGGCTGACAGCGAGATGAGAAGGTGAATTTCCATAACAATATGTTATGCATTCAAAAATGTTCTCGAAATGTCGGGGGTACGGTAAGAAACCTGTCAAACAATGAAAATAAGTGAAAAAATTTCGTAAAAGGTAATTTAAAGTTATGCACAGTAAAAGCCTGTGCAAAGCCGGTCTAAGGATTATTGGAAATGCTGATTTTCTGAAGGGAAGGGAAAATATATAAAAATAGAGAAAGAGCCCGTTCAACGGCGGGCCATGCAGCTAGTTAATAATAAATGTTAAGTTGCGTATATCTTAAGCCAACTATTTAAATGTCAGGTATTTGCAGTCACTTCTAAAGACTAATAAAATGTCTAATTCATTATTAAATTCCAATATTTCAAGCAAATTAGATATGTAGCCATATTATGTTATCATCTACACTATTAAAATCCGAAGGAAAAAAACGTATGTATCTATTTATGTATATACGGCTATTTTCTCATGAACCACTCAACGCAGAAACGCGACAAAGTATACCAAAATATTGGAAATTATCCGAGAAATTCGTTTTGACCATTTATATTCTGATACTGTGCAATTGGTTAAAAATATATTAAATAAAAACATTAAACACACTTTCAATTCAACTTAGTCTGCATTATTGCATAATTGTAACAACATTATTGTTATAAAAATGACGTAAATTGGCGCCGAAAACCGATTGTCTGCCAAACTGAGTCTACATTGTTACAACAAGTAGAAGTATTATGCATTTAGCGTTTTTAAATAACATCTTTTTAAATAATTGCAATTTTGGAATTTAAATGGTCAGAATGGATTCCTCAGATCATTTCCCACCATTTGATACCTTAGGCGTGTTTTTGCCCTCGGCGTTTCGTGCATAGAAAACTATACGTTTAATTACCTACAAATTTAAAACACGCATCCAGAAATAAGTGGTCATTTCAATAGCTAACTGTGCGAATTTTTTGATTCATTATTTAACAAAAATGTAAATACCTAAATTAATATTTATTGCAATAATTAAAGCATTCAAAGCAATAATTAAATATTTATTGCTTTTTATTATTTAATATTAAATTCGTGCATTGTCTGTTGTCTCGTGAATTAAACTGGATTAACTTTTTAAATTATGAATGTAAACTAAAAATTAAAAAAAAAAGATTTTATACCGGGGGGAGGGGAATAGTTTTATACTTAAAATAGCCCTTGCAAAGCAGGGGTGAATGAAGGGAAAACAAACCTGTCTGACAAAGAAAAGAAGTAGAAAAAATAGTGCAAAAGGGAATTTAAATGACATAAATATACAAATCACTGACATCGCGCATACACAACCACCCAGAAATGCTGGTGTTCAAGAAAGAAAGAAAAAAATTGAGAATTTGTATAGAGTTATATCCATGGAAAAGACCCATGCAACACCAGGCTCAGCGGAGAGGATACAGACTGTTCGACGGGGCAAACAGGAGGAAACTTCAAATAAGATAATTTTAATGACATCGATAGAAAAATCCCACATAAACCAGAAAGTTTTTAGACTAAGATGGGAAAGGGAAATCTCTACGGCAGAAAGTTAAACACTTGAACACGCCTCTCCCCCAGGCAACGCCGGGCCATTCAGCTAGTATATTTCAAATGCGTTGTTCTCATGGTTCTATTGAAATGAAATTGCCTATGATATCAATTTCAGTTTTTTGACATACAAATTTTATTTTTCATTTAAATTCTTGTTCTGATGACAATACGATTTCCTATTACGAGCAAACACAGATATAGCCTGTATCTTACCTTTAGCCTTTTAAACAGCGGAATTGTATATTCTTGCAAATTTATTCTTATAATATATTTTTTTTAAATATATCATTTCTTAATTACCTTATAATGAATGAAATATTGTATGAAAAGCTGATACTAGTTGTGATAAGCAAAGGAAACATAAGTTAATTTATTTATCAGCATTAAAATTTTATGAAGAACAAAAGCAAACGTTTGAAGAATAATGCTACTTCGATGAAAAATTTTTCAGTGCCGATTAAATAGGGTTGCACTTGGAAAGCTGCCTTCTAGATTTTATATGTGAAAACTGAGCAATCTCACATTGGCTATAAAGCATCAAATGCATAAATTGCTTTATTTCTATTAGGAAAGTATGCGACAAAAATGATTTGGCTATTTTGTGATACATGTGATCTATGTCTCGAAGTTATTTCAGGATTATTTTTTTAAGGGGACTCGGCACCTTTTTTCAATTTTTTTTATTTAAGGGTTTTAAAATATTTTTTTGTATATTATTATTAGTTACTACTAAACTAAGAAATTTCACCATGAAAAAAATTCCTAAATTTAAAAAAAAAATTTAAGTTTTTAAAAAATTTTTACCGATTTTAAAAATTCTTCTTCTTTTACAATTATCATTATTTTGACACCAAAATTTTTTTTTGGATTTATTAGACTATGAGTAATAACTTTAGGGATCGATTTTGCAACAAACAAATTAGTTTTGAAAAAAAATAAAATGTAAACATTAATGGAAAAAAAACTAAAAAAACATGACTTCTGCTACATTTTCTTTTATAAATTTTTTTTTATTCAAAATATTGAAAAATGGATCCCTAATTTATTTAAGCACATTGTAATAAAGATACACAGCAAAATTCAAGTTGATTGATAAATATCTGTAGAAGTTTTGTACTTTTAAAGACCATGATTTCATGAAAAACTCGAACTGAGAAAATGCATTTTTAAGAATACCAATCAGCAAATATATATCAAAAAATTGTCTAAATTTTGTAATAATTTTTCAATATGTTGAATAAATATATACCTTTAAAATAAAACATAATACAATTCAATTTCAAAATATTAAACAAAAATATAAGCTTTTTTAAAGTGCCTGTCTGTGAGCCCAAAATTACGAAAAATAGGAAATATCATTGTGACTTATTTTTACAAGAAACATCTATGAAATATATTAAAAATAAATGAAATACATGAAATAAATGTAATAAAAATACATGAAATGTACAATAGAAAATTTAAAAGCTTTTATAAAAATAATTTGCTACTTAAATCAATATCTAAAATAAAATAAAGTAAAACAAATTTATGCTAAAATGTATTATTTTTCAAAACAGGTTTCTTTTAAAATTGGCCTGCGCCATAAGTCATTCCTTCTCTCCTCCTAGCTAATAACTCTTTTTATGTATTGCTTTTTTAATAAGTTTAAGAGCCAGCTTATTACTGGCATTTTGACGACGTTTTCTAAATTTTTGTTTTCGACAATCTAAGATAGTAGCAAGTTGTTTCGTTGAACCTCCATTAGCTACACCTAATGCTTTCTGTGTTTCTACAATGGTGCGTACTGTACCCTTATTGTATTCGCAGACAGCTTCTGTTACTGCCCGCTTAACACGTCTTTTGTTTACGAAAATTTCTTTCGGACACTTTGCCCAAATCATGCTATGCAAACTTTCGTTTGCATTTTGTGTTCCACATCGAATGCATGTTTCTAACAATTCATTAGATGCAAGTCTTTGATAAATCGGTAGAATTTTTGGAAGAAACTTTTCATTTATTGGCGTTCCTACATTTAATTTATGATTGTTAGGTTTTTCCCCATTAGCAATCGCAGATTGGTAGAAACACCATGAGTTTTCTCCTGCAGGACACTTCGAATGTTGAGGTTTAGCATCTGTAGAAATGCTATGCAACAATGTAGCATATATTGCTGTTTTCATAGCATTCACATCATCTTTGTTTCTCAAAATAGCCTTTTGGTAGTAAGTAGTTAATTTTTTAATCGTGGCTTCTTTCAAACTACCATGAGCTTTACCACCTAAAGAAATACCTTGAGCACGACAGTCTTTACAGTAGATCTCAAAGCTGTTCCTAACCATTTACTAACATGATTAATACATTCTTCCTTTTTATCACAATGTCAGGTCCATACACTTTTTCTCGCACAAGTAGTTAAACGTTTTACAATCACCATCGGATAATACTGTAATATAACGGAATCAAGTGATGTGGATCTTTTCCACAAGGTTAATGCAGCTTCCATTTCCATTGATGTAGATGAGCCCAAGTGATTTATATCACATTCGCTTTTATGTCCTTCATACCATATGCTGAATTCAGCACTTGACTGGCCTAGCTTATTTTTTGCCACAGAGCAATGACGACACACCTTACTCATCACTTCAAAGTCAACAACATATCCGGTGAGCATATCTATAACACATCCTACACCGATAAGTGAGGTGTGACCACGAGTTAGCCACGTTCCATCAAAACTAACACTTAAGTCTGTGATTTCAGCTCCATTCTCGTACACATTTTAAATTTCTCGGTGGATTTCCGCAAATATGTTTTCAGATGCCAGAGTATATGCATTATCCAGCAGTCTCGCACACTTCCCATATGTAGTTGATGAAAAAGGATCTATATTCATCACCATACAAAATTTTTCTATAGCTGAATAACCTTTCCCAATATGTGAAAAAGCTTGAGTTATTCTCAAATGAGTTATTCTCATGGCTGGTCTGAACAGACTTTAGAGATGTGTTTACAACAGTTTTGTTTTCATCACAATTGCTACACAATAGTTTTAAATTGTATGAAAATCCCAACTTGGCTCCAAGCTCCAGTTTCAAAGTTTGTTTTTCACAATATTGGCACTTTGCACTTCGAAGAAGATTTTTAACTTGGTTAAAGTCCACCAATATATAATTTCCAATAGCAGAGGTATCCTTTTTTACCACAGTGTTCAATTTTTCCAGGCGTACATTTGAAAAAACTGAATTTTTGTTCACTTCACAATCAACTTTCGCTTTACACCATCGCTTTTTATTCATTTGCAAAGCACGTACTGAACGTTTTCTAAGAGGCATATTAGCGATAACAACAACTAATAAAATGAATTATGATTGAAGTAGCATTAAAAAATTATGTTTTAGGTTTCTATGAAGTTAAAAACTAATGAAACTAAAAATCACACAGCAAGCGAAAATGGCAAAGCTAATGTAAATAAACAACTTTGCTGATAGTTACAGTCACAGCTTAACGGATTCCTCTGCTTCTCTGTAGTTTTTAATGTAAAATAATGGATTTATTCTCAAGTAAAAAATGTAAACATTGAAGTGGGCGTGGCATTTAAACTGCTGACAGAGCTGTCAAAATATTTAAAATGCATTTTACTGCGTTTAAAATAATCAGATCGTTTCGAAACTTCCCTCAATTGTACCAAAGGTATCAAACTACATTTTAAACTAAAAATTGAAAAATCGATATTTTCATCGATTTTCGGTTTTTGAAAGGGGCCAAGTCCCCTTAACATCTTGTTAAAATTTACTATGGAAAGCAAAAATAGGCTTGAAAGCCTTATTATCGTACTTATTAGGGCATCCAATGGAAGGTCACCAAACTTTTCAAAAAGATCGAAATTCATTCAATTCCTTCTAATACAAACCATGTGATATAACTCATGAAATATAAGGTTTTTTTAGGTTCTCTGAGTTTTTATTTAAAACGGCATTATGTATATCTAAATGTGTGTGAAAAAAATGTAAAACTAGAAGACAAGATGAAAAACATAATCAAATTAATTCCATACAGGTTATTGAATTGAAAATATAAGCAAAACGTAGATAATTAGAAATCAAACTCTCATTGCAATTTAAAGACTCAAAAATATATATTTAAGCGAGTTAATAAAGTAATATAATTAGAAAAAATTCAGATAATTCAATAATGAAATAAACAACGGATCAAGAATAATGGTAACTCAAGACAACAATTGAATAACAGTGAGTCATTTCTTGTCTTTGCAATAAGAAAATCTAGACATCAAACCCTCAATAATTATTGAAACCTTGAACAGGGGAGGACTGGTAAGAAAGAAATAATAACATCTTATTTAGAAGTAAAATTTTTATGATGTAATTATATTGCTTTATTAAACTTATGTTCTATATGATGTATATATATAAAAGGGTGTCTGTGTTAACCAACTATATAATTTGAATTTGTAGTTGTTGTGTGTGTAATCACCCAATTATATTTAGTTTCAATGTTATTTTAGTTTAAGCTGATCGACCATCCAAGATATCGCAGAATAATTATAATCTTCATATAGTTCACTATTTTAACAAAAACTTTACCTCCTTAAGAAGACTTAGTACTCTAAAAATCACAAACCTATTTTTTTTTTAAATTTTCATTTAATCTTATTCTTTGCATTATTATCTTTCGATTGATATATCACTTGTGCATGTCGTAAAGTTAGAAGTTGAATAAAACTTCATTTGAAAACAAATTAGGCAATTCAGCCACACACCCTTTTTAGAAAAAAAAGCTAAAAAATGCGTTATGATAAAAAAATCTATTTTAGAAATAGAAATAATAACTATAAAAAAGAATGTGTAGTATTAAAAGCAGAATATTTCCGAGGCAATACAATAATGTAATTTTCCTTTCTTGTGAAATGTGTGCATGTAAAATTTTTAACCTAAGGCATTTTATAATAATAATTTTATAATTTCAGTTCTTATTCTTGATATATTTTTCATACAAATGTAATACTTTAATATTATAAGAAGAAAAACAGCCAAAAATTCTGTCGTGACAGAAAAAAAAGGATTTTTTTAAAGTTTTTCTTGAGTTTTCTTGTGCAATTAGTACTCTCTAAAAGTTGATCATTTATAAAAATGTTTGGGTTGAAAACATATGAAAATGCAATTATTTTAAAGAAAAACGTATAAGTATTATCTTAAAGTGGAATTTTAAGTTTAATTAAGCTTATAATAATTATTTTTTCAGAATTATATACTTTAAAGTGGTTTTTCTCAATTTGTGTTTTTCGAAACCTTATTGCATTCAAAATGCTACTCCTTCGACAATTATTTACCAATCACTTCAATTTTTTTCCTGTGTGTTAAAAATAAAGCATGTAATAAAATTAGGGATCCGTTTTGCTATAAACTGAATACTTTTTTAAAAAAAAAACATAATGTAAGACATGTTGGCTTTTTCGTTGATTTTTAGCCTGTATATCAACATTTTATTTTTTTTCTCGAAAACGAATGAAGTTATTCTAAAATCGATCCCTAAAGTTGTTAAGAACATCCATAAGAATATATATATATCCATAAGGAGATTTACCCTGCGAATATTGCCGCTGATACTGTATTTAAGGAATTGGGTTTTTGATAATAAATTCGCATCTTTCTTAAAGAACTGTTCATTTTCTTTGTAATTGTTTTTGCTTAAAATTCTAGAACCTGGAACTACGTAACAATATTTTTACAATAAAAAAATTATTTAAGTACAATATTTTGACAAAAAATGAACATAGAATGACCAATTTTCAAAATATTCTCCTTTTGTGAAAAATGCTTCGATTATTCACTTAGATTAGAATATATGCATAAAATTGTTTTAAGTACATTTTGACAAAAAAAAATATTTAAATACAATGTTTTGGCAAAAAATTAACTTAGAATAATCTTTTTCAAAATGTCCTCTTTTTGTGAAAAATGCTTCGATTCGAATAATATTTTGCCTGTATATAGCTCAGACACCTGTACAGAGGCTCAACTAGAATTGTTGAAATATATAACTTAGAAGTGTGTTTATCCATGTTTTACGACAACATAGGAGAGAAATTTTAAGAAAAAAAGGCCGATAATTATTTTAATTGGTTGTAACTCTGAAAGTAATGTGATTTTTTAAAAAAAATAGTCAGACTCTCTGGAGAAGTTTTTATTTTATATAAGCAAAATATTATTATTTTAGAAGCATGTTTCATAAAAGATCATTTTGAAAAAGGTTATTCTAAGTTAGTTGTTTGCGAAAATATTGTATTCAAATAATTTTTTTTTGTCAAAGTGTCCTTAAAACCATTTTATTCATGTATTCTAATCTAAGTGACACTAAATATTATGAAAATTATCAATTTATGTGCTTTTTTTTAAATCATGGTTCCGAACGTAGTCGGATATCTTAATCACTTAAAGTTCTACGATTATCGAAGATACAAGAAGCTTCCTGTACGGAATGGTATAGAAGTGAGAGATCACTGGAATGAGAAAAAAAGCATTTGTTCAAATGTCTTTGTGTGTGTTTGTGTTGCTTCTTTTTGCTTTGCATGAGTCGTGGTACAAAAATAAATAATTGATTTCAGTTATTCCACTACACATTCTTCTCGCAACACGTTTGATTCCAGTTCCTCTTTATACACAGATAAACAGAACGATTTATCTCATATACAGAAAAACTCCCAAAAATCTATATTAACCATACACTCAATAGCCATAAAAGTAGTTTAAATCTAAGAAGGAAATAGAAATGTAACAATATATTAGATGTTAATAAGATGTCAAAAGTACAATAACAAACTCATAATGTTAGTAACTAAGAACAAAGGGTAATCATCGTTTTAAGGCAGGCAACCCTCTTTCTTTATATACACGCATTGACAAAAATATTAGCACACCAAATAATTAAGGAATCGTAACGAAACTTGGCATGAAGGTACACGTTGCGAAGATACGCAAATGATTAGAAAGGCAGCGTGATTTCGCATTACGTATAGCCAGTAGAGGGTGTTTAATGCAGTTCTCTGTGGTGTATAAAACAGGTAACCAAATCTTGTTTTTTTTGTTCTGAATCGTTTACGAAGGAGAAGCTGAGGAAGACATGCCAGTACGCCGTTTTCGAAAGACAATATAAGCTGCAGCCGCATTTTGAGAGGGGGAGAATCATCGGCATGATGGAAACTGGGTGGTTAGATAGGTGAGTAGCTCGTCGATAAGGCCGCTCTGATTCTATTGTGAAGAGGTGTTGGGACCAGAGGATCCGAGAGATATAATTTACACGAAAACCAGGCTCAGGATGCCCTCCACAGACCAATCATCGGGAAGACCACGATATCGTAAGAAATGCACGCGTACAGCCAACTGCTCCAACTGCCGCCATCCAGGTAGCAACTGCACTAGGGGACCCTGTGTATTCTCTAACCATACGAAGGTGTCTGGCTGAAGAACATTTGGGTGCCCATTACGTGCGTTACCCTTCACGCCCACCCTGTTGGACTTTGCTCATTTCGTCATGCAGATTTATCTGTGTTAACTGCTGACCGTATCTGACGTCTTTGCAAATCGTGTTCGTTTTTCATTGGTCCTGACGTCAGAGGTTGTTAGGATATATATGTATTTTTCTTTATGGAATCGGCTGAGTTCCAAAATTGTATGCTACCAACTAATAAACTTAAAAATACAACTGTTGTGTGCTTCCCTACAGAGTCAAACCACACCTTACCTGAAAATTTCAAGTAACAGAGAGAGAGAGAGAGGAAAAGGTTATGGGCCCAGATCTTGACCTATTTAACCAACCAACAGTGCTGACCAGTCTTTTGTCATGACCCGATTGCTGAAGATCCAGTGTTTTTAAAAAAAGATCTGCATCTGAATTCTTTGAATGCTAACTTCACAAAGGTTTTTGTGACGGGGGCCAGCTGTTATCAATCTCCACTTTAAAATTTTGAATATGGAGGCTGCTGTTGTAGAGCGTATTCAACTACTTAATAAGTCGAACTGGAACTCGTGGAAGGAGAGTATTAAATTCCTCCTTATGGAACGAGGTGGCTGGTCATTTATAGAAGGAATGGAACTACCCTTGGATGAGACTACGGCAACAAGATGGGACAAGTCAGAGTATAAACAGCGACAAAATAGAGTTCTAGCAACAATATACTACGGTGATGACGAGCAATACAGAACTTTGATATCTTCCACTACAAGTCCATCTAAATCTTGGATTATTCTCAAGAAACAGTTCTAACCAGTTTCCAGAGCATCTGTTATACGATTATTACATGAATTTTTCTCTATCAAGTTCAATCCAGACACTGAAATTATTGCTGTATTTATAACCAGAATTCGGAAGATGGTTGAAAGATTAAAGGATGTCGGATATCCATTAAATGAAATGTACTGTGCTTTCCAAGCAATCAGGACACTTTTTCCAGAATTTCAAGGTATAATGCAAATTTTGTACCGTTGGCCTGATGAGGATTTTAAACTGGATAAAATTGAGATTGAATTAATTGCCGAAGAAAATCGGTTAAAACAGTTAAAAATGATTTAAGTAAGTTTGAATTTACTGATAATTCTGTTAGTGCTTATGCTACTAGTAAATTTAAACAACAAAATGTTTCTAAAAATTTTAAACCAAAATCGGATGAAAATAAGTCTAAATTTAAGAAATTTAAAATTAAAGATATATATATATATATATGGTTTTTTGCACCCAAAGGCGAGAAGATATTCTTTGCAAAAGGTTCAATGGCTTGTATTTCTTAAAACCCAAATATCATGTTAAAGATGTGTATAACAATGTAGAATGTTCTAATGTAAAAGAGGGAAATAAGCATTATTTTGAAAAATATTGTGCTGTGGCATAATCGATTTTGCCATATGAATATTGACTATTTAGTCCAAACTAGTAAAGTTTCGACAGTAAACGGGTTACCTAAATTTAAGAATGCGAAATTAGACAGTGAAAGTTGTAAATTAGCTAAAACGAAACATGTCTCTTTTAAACCTATTGATAGAATAAGAAGTAATAAACCTTTATAGTTGGTACACATGGACGTATGTGGTCCTTTACCTGTTGTATCATGTGGTGGAGCTAAGTATTTTCTGTCCATCCCTGATGATTTTTCCAGAATGGTGACCTGCTTTCCTCTTAAAGAAAAATCTCAAGTTTTTGAATACTTTAAATCTTTCCAAGCTAATGCTGAAAGAGTTTTGAATCGTAAAATATTAAGTGTGCGATGTGACAATGGTATGGAATTTTGTCATTCTAAATTTTCCAAATATTTAAAAGAACTAGGTATTAGATGTGAGAGGACAAATACTTACACACCTGAGCAAAACAGTGTATCCGAACGATTTAATCTATCTGCTTTGGATTGTGTTAAGGCTATGCTTAATACCAGTGGAATTGAAAAATATTTTTGAGCAGAAGCTTTAGCCTGTTTTACTTATGTTAAAAATAGAATTTGTCATAAATTTAAAGATAAAAAACCCCGTATGAGCTTTATTTTGGCCGTACGTTAACTGTATCAAATCTTAAGGTATTTGTAAATGCCATGTTTATGTGGGAACTCCCAAGCAGCTCAGGAATAAATTAGATTTACGTGCAAAACATGGAATAATGCTTGGCTATGCTTGTTCAACCAGAGGATACCGTATTTGGTTACTGGATAAGAAGTTAATTGAAACTTGCAGCGTACTTTTTGATGAATCTAAAAGAGTTTCAAACGGCATTTTAAACTTCCCTACCACTAATAGTAGAAAAACGGAATGGATGGAATTAAATTTAATAATCCTTTTAACGCATTTAGTTATGATGATACTAACGAATCAGGTAAAGCTGTAGTTGTTAATGACTCAAGAGTAAATGCTCCGGTTGAAAACGCATCTAATTTAAAATTAGGCGGTTCAATTCCTTTTTATAGAGAACCAATCTTGCATCAAAAGGGTAACAGGTATGATATATATTATCGTATTCAAGATAAAGATGTTAGATTAAGGTCATTTAATGATGTAGAAAAATATTTTAAACATAATGATATACTATATGATAAAAGTTTATTTGACTTCAATTCAACTGTGGATCATAACGCAAACGTCCTGAAGCTTCGAATATTGAAGTTTTGATCCCTAGACATTTTAAAGATGATAAAAACTCTCCCCAGTCTGATAAATGGCAAGATGCAATGAAAGAAAGATATGCATGGGAATTAGTTCCTACCCCCCAAGATTCTAAAGTTATAGGATGTCGATGGGTTTATACGCTTAAAACTGATAGCAAAGGCAAAATTTGTAGGTACAAAGTTAGATTGGTTGCACAAGCGCATAACGAACAAAAGAGAGAATCTTATGATGAAACGCTTAGTCCTGTAGTAAATTTTTCTCTTGTTAGATTGTTTTTTGTCTTATTTGTATGCTTATTAAAATGGACTCATTGTCAATTAGATATAAAATGTGCTTATTTATATGCTAATTTGAATGAACGCGTATACATGAGACAACCTCAAGGTTTTGAAAGCTTGAATAAAATTAACCATGTCCGTCTTTTGAAAAAGGCAATACACGGATTGCATCAAAGTGGCAGAGAATGGTATTATGAATTTGATAACGCCCTTGAAAATTTAGATTTTGTTAAACTAAATTGGTACCGTTATATTTATATTTATAAGGAAAATGTTCTTTTGATGGTATATATTGATGACATTGTAATGTTTGGTAAATCACAAGATGATATTGATAATGTAGTTTCTTTGTTACAAAGTAAATTTGATTTAAACGTATTGGGGAAAATTAAGAAATTACTTGGTATTGAATTGTCTGATATAAATGGACAGTATTTTATTCACCAGAAACAGTACATTAATGAAGTTTGTCAAGTATTTTCTAAATATAATTTTCCCCATGCTTTCACATCCTATTGCAAAAGGAACAGTTCTATCTAAATTAGACTGCCCATCAAATGCTATAGAAGTAGAAGAAATGTCTAATTTCCCTTATAGAAATCTTTTAGGTTGCTTGTCATTTATTGCAAATCGAACCAGACGTAATATCAGTTATGCTGTTAACATCCTTTCCCAATTTCAAGAATCTCCCGGAATGACACATTGGAATATTTTACTGAAATTATTAGGATATTTAAGTGACACGAGAGATTTAAAACTAAATTTATCCCATGTTGACAGATTAAAGTTTAATTGTTTTTCTGATTCAGATTTTGCAGCAAATAGGGATGATCGTGTTTCTATAGGAGGATTAATTTAAATGATATACTTATGTCCATAAATTAAGGATAATTCAGAATCACACAGAAATTGAACTCTAAAATAAAAATTTCACCTATAGAATTATGAGATATAGAATTATCTTGAAGAAGAATATGCAAATTACAGGAAACTGCCAGATGGCACGGATAGTACGTCACAATGACGAGAGTGTAAGAGATGGGTATATAAGGAATGGTGGCAAAGAAGTAAAATTGCTCACAAGCA
Source organism: Trichonephila clavipes (assembly GCA_019973935.1). NCBI lineage: Eukaryota > Metazoa > Arthropoda > Arachnida > Araneae > Nephilidae > Trichonephila > Trichonephila clavipes. The sequence goes on along the minus strand of BMAU01018373.1, from coordinate 739,131 downwards.
CTTTAAAAGTCTTTCAGTGCAATAACCGCATACTTGTAGCACAAATGAAGCATTTGGATGATTTTTTACGTGGTAGAAGTATTGGACGACTGGAATGTGGACATACACAGCTGGAAGTATCCGAGGAGCTTGGAATAGCACAGAGTGTCATCTCCAGGCTTTGACAACGATTCCAAGATGATGGTAATGTAGGTAGATGTTACAGCACAGGTCGCCCTCGAGTTACAACGCCGGATGAGGTCCGGTGTTTGGCAGTTACTTCCAAAAGAAACAGACAGTGCACAGCAGTAGCCCTGCCTCGTCAGCTCTCTTCAGCTACCGGTGCGACAGTTTCAAGGCAGACCGTGTACAGACGCTTAGGGCACATTGGTCTATATGCTCAAAGGCCTGTCAGATGTGTTCCACTTAACTCAACTCACTGTAGCCTGCGATTAACCTGAAGTAGAGAGCATGCATTGTGGACACCACAACAGTAGTCTTGTGTGATGTTTTCCGACGAGTCCAGGTTTAGTTTGCAGTCTAATTCTCGCCAGACTTTAATCTGGAGAGCGCCAGGTACCCATGACCACCAAGAGAACACCATTGAACGATACTGTTACGGTGGTACAGGTTGGCTTGTTTGGGTAGGAATTATTCCTGGTTCCAGAACTGACCTGCATGTTCAGAGTGTAACGATGAAAGGCCACATCTATCGGGATGTCATTCTGGAACAACATGTACGTTTGTTTCGGAGCACCATGGGTGCTGAATTTCTGTTTATGGATGACAACGCCCGTTCTCACCGTGCAAACATTGTAGACGAATGCCTTCAATCGGAGGATATCACCTGTATGGATTGGCCAGCATACTCACCGGACTTGAATCCAATAGAGCATGTGTGGGATAGGCTTGGCCGACGAATTGCAGCCCGTCAACCCCCTCCCACCTGTCTACCGAAACTTCGGAGCTTATTGCTTGATGAGTGGTGTAACATTCCCTGATCAGATTGATAATTTGATACTCAGCATGACTAGGCATTGTAAGGCCTGTATTGCATCGTCCGGGAAACATATTCCGCATTAACCATCATACTAACCATGTTGTACTGTTTTTTGTAAATAGGTTCTTTTTGGAAATTTGCTCCAGGGAGTAAAAATCGTAATTTTTATTAATTATGTCAAACATATAGCATCTTTTTGCTCTTTACCTTTTGTTTAATAAATAGACTTTACACATAAGTCAAATTTGTTTTGCTTCTGTCTCTTTTTTTTTTGCCTGATCTTCATTATCTTTAATTTGTGGACATGAGTGTACATAATGTCCCTATTTCCTGGCGTACATTTAAACATTTCTTTCCACTATGGAAACGGAATATATATCTTTAACGGAAGCTGCAAAAGAAATTATTTGGATTCAAAATGTAATTAATGAATATAATTTGATGCTAAAATTAAACTATTCTGAAATACCGGTTATTTATTAAGATAATTAAGCCGCTATAAATTTCTCCCTTTCGCCTGTTGAAAACCATCGGATGAAACATATTGACGTCCGATTTCATTTTTTGAGAAATTTAGTAGATAGTCAATTTTTTAATTTAGGGGGCATAGTACCTTTATAAACTACCTTTAAAAATAATATTTTTGACATTTTTTACTAAACCCTGGCCTAAAGCAGCTATAAGGAAATTTTGTAACGAAATTTTTGGTATTCTGTAATTTTTGTTCTTTTGAAGTATGAATGTAATATCTGCATGCTGGGGCCGCTTGTTGAACTTTGCTCATTTCGTCATGTAGATTTATCTGTGTTAACTGCTAACCGTATCTGACGTTATTGCAAATTGTGTTTGTTTTTCATTGATCCTGATGTCAGAGGTTGTTAGGATATGTATGTATTTTCCTTTATAGCATCGGCTGAGTTCCAGAGATGTATGTTACCAATTAATAAACTTAAAAATACAACTGCCGTGTGCGTCCCTACAGAGTCAAACCACACGTTACCAGCAAATTTCTGGTAACACACCCATCGAAGTCACCATTTTGGGGTGGTGCCGCGCACAAGAAAACTGGACTGAAGCGGAATGGAACCAGGTCGGCTTTAGCAACGAATCCAGATTCAATCTCAGCCATGATGACAATCGTGTTCGTGTGTGGAGACCCAATGGTGAACATCGCACTCCTGTATTTGCTTTACAGCGACACACCGCTCCCACAGCTGGTGCGAGGGTATTTAGTGCAATTGCCTGCAATACACGGTCACCCCTAGTATTGATCCCGGTTACCATGACAGTTCAGCGGTATATCCACGACATCATGCAGCCACATGTGATTTGAACTCATGCAACGGCCCAAGGAGCCATTTTTCAACAAGACAATGCACGACGTCACAGGCAAGTGTATCACAAGACTGTCTGCGCACTTTTACTACCCTTTCTTAGCCTTCCCGATCCCCATATTTGTCTCCAATCGCTTATATCTGGGACCATTTGGGACGGCGAGTTGAGAATCCCACGAGTTCGAATGAACTAGAGAAAAGGTTACAGAAAATATGGGATGAAATGTGTCAAGACATCATACATACCTTGTATACCTCAATGTCCGATCGTATCATATCTTCCTTGCGTACTACAGAGGGTTCAACAGGGTATTATTAGAGGGGGTAAATCCTATGTTCTTTTGCTTTTTTTCTCTGAAATAAATTATCTTTTTCTTTGATTTTGTAATCATTTACTCATCAAACGTGGAGGACCACAAAGTAGTCTTGACGTATGTAAAATTCCTTTTTATTTTGACGACTCCTTTTTGGTGCGCGAATTTTTTGTCCATGAGTGTATTTGCCTATAAAATTGGAATGAAGTATACATATATACTTAAAAAAGTATAAATTGAAGTATAATCAGACAATATAGGTAAAAAATTAAAAACAAAAAGTAGTGCAACAGCAATATATATATATTGACAAGAGCATTCAATATATATATTTCAATCTACTTGTAATCAATTTTTGTTTGTGTATATTTTACGGCTCTAATAATTAAATGCAAAAACTTCATCATACAATGCTAAACATTTTTAAATACTTTTGAAAACTGTCTGCTAATTTTTTTATAAATGGAAAACTAAACTAAAATTTTATTGATTGAATAAAGCAAACTGATTACTTCTGTAAGTTTTCAATGTTTTAAAATCACTATTTTCATTTTCAATCTTTTAGGATTTCCATTTAATTAGAATTCTGAAATAACGTCTGCAAAGAGATTACGGTATTCCAATTTTTTTTTTCGATTTAAGATAATTTTGAGAGTGTTTTAATTGAATTCCTTTCACCTTCTTAAATGAACGGAGAATAAATAATTGAGTACTTGCATGGAAACAAGAGAATTGATTTAAGAATAAAGCTTTTAAAATTAAAAGTATAAATAAGAATGCTCATCATTGTGCATTGCGGACTTTTTGCTAGAATGTTTGAACGTATGTGCTAAATTTGTCTTTCAGTAGCTTTATATATATCGAATATTAAATATCAATCATGAATCTTGCTCCAGAGAGAAAGATAATCTTGAAATAGTACATTTTAATTCTCTATCATTTTAAGTTTGAAATATCTGTAAAGGAAAGGGAAAATATCATGAAGAAAATTTTAGCTGTCCAAAGATGTACAAACAAGTTTCCGCCATTTTACAAAAGATGACTTCACCAGTTCGCTATGGTTGAAATTTTCAGATGTAAAGCATCATACCTCAAGGTAGGGTATCTGTCAAATCCATGGAGTAAACTTGGAAAATATGGGCACTAAGGTAATATGGGCACATTTAAGCAAATTATCATGTTACAAATAGATGTACACACCCATGTATCACGAATTTTTGTAATAGTCCCAAAAAGTCTGATTTACTAAATCCAGGAGTACTCTTTAGGTTGTAAGTCGAACCTGACACGAAATTAGAAATCGAAGTTATACAAAACACCAAAGACAACCACAGAAACAAATAATAACCTAATTGTTAATTAACTCTAACTAACTCAAATTTAGAGAGAAAGAACAATTTAACTATTTAATTTTAAGTTATCAAAAAGTATGTATTTCTAATCAGCAAAATAATTTTATCACTCAGAACTTGATTCCCCATTGAACTGATGATGATTCTTACAGAAAAAGACGACTTGAAACCGACCCAAATTGCAAGCTCTCACATAAATATTTTGATATGGACAAGGGACTTCATTAATATAATAATTATTATCTCATTCTGGCTGTGTATCTGTCATTTAACACTCTTTACTAACTGACATACGTCGCTTTATATGATAAAACACATTTGCGTATCACATCCCTCTAAGAAGGTAACAGAAATGATGAATAAGAAGAATGTGAAAAAATTAAGTAAATATTTATAAACTTGTATATATAGAACACTGGAAGCATTTGAAAAGCCTTAAGCAAACAAATAATAATATAGCCTACATACTTGGTGATTACCGTCCCAATGCTAAAGCTGAAGTATGTTGCGATGTTAGCTCTATTATGATAGGTAGACTGTTATTAACATCAAGGAGAAAGACATCGGACATTTTGTCTATAGTGTAAACAAGTAAACTACAGCGTCTGGAAACAAACATCATTAAAATAAAATTTAATTATTGACTCAATTATATATTTTGGACTTATTATGAGAGAGCTTTTATACACAGTAAATCTAATATATATTATACATGTGAAAGTTTGTGAAAATCTTTGTTGGTCTTTCACGCAAAAACTACTGAATGGATTTTAATGAAACTTTACAGTAATATAGCTTATACAACAGAATAGCACATAGGCTATAATTTATAGTATAGACTATAATTTATAAAGATTTGGGAAAAGTGTCAAAAATATAACGATATTTGTCAAGTAAGTAGGAAAAAATTCTGTCTTCTGCTAGCAATTCTGGCATGCGCTGCAAAAAAAAACCACGTATGCATATATCTATCTTTTGTTTGTGAAAAACCTTTTTTGTTTTGGCTACGCAAGGTGCTCGCTTCTTATTAATTCCTCTGATATAATGCCTATTTTTTTATTTCAGAATCAAACTAAGTTTTGAAGGGAGAGGTTGTTATAAATCTCTCTTTATTTTAATGTTTTTTTAACATCTTATTATGCACATTTGGTAGTAAGAAATTGATCTTTTTTTCCAAATAAATGCTTTTATCAGTTCTGATACTTAAAATAAATAAGCTTTCTCTTTCACGCTGCATCATTTGGACAGATTTTCAAAATTTATTTGTGGTTAGTAGTTAATTATAACGCTATAATTTTAATAGAATAGGCACATATAATTATTTTTACACTTAAAAACGCAATAACTATTGTTCTGTATTTATTAGAGTATGAGATTGAGTGAATATTAATGTTGCACTGTTCAGTTACACGAGGGCTTTTGGTAACAGATCACGTAATTTTGAACCATAGTCAAGTAACGTGGACGACATCTGAGCTGGCATCCATTTCTCCTAACTACCACACCACACCAACTTAGAAGGAATATTCTACCAATAATTAGCAGGAATATTCTTTGAAATCCACTCTTCCAAGATATATGGCAGCACGGGTTCCATGATGAGTATTTTAGCGGAAAAAATAGTTTGTCAAAATTTAAGTGTGTTATGTTTTTGTATGTTAATGGAGACCTTAAAAAATGATTTGACTACTTATTTTAAGTGAATGGTATATATAATTAATTTTACAGTGGCATGTCTTTATTTAATTTATTAGCTCTAACGGATTAAATTTTCCAAAGTGGAGTATTTTGTTTATGTTAAATGCAGCGATCCAAAACAAATATTGTATGAAAAAAACTGCAGTAAATCATAATGCGGTTGGATAAAGTATGAACGTGCCTCGCTCCACTACACGGCGGGTCTTACAAAGCTCTAATAAAGCTCGAGTTATGAAAGTAGCTAGGCATTTGCCAACTTGACTCTATCATTAACATCTCCCTAGGTTTTTCATTGGATCGTCATTATAATTTAAGAAACGGCGTTGCTTGCGAATATTACAATTTTAACATAAAATTAATACTACAGAAATAATATTAATGTATTATACTTTCAGATAAAAATTATTTACACTATTTTAAGCGTTCATTACACAAAACTTTTAACAATGTGTTACTTTTGCTGAGCAGAGATCAGCTTAGGAAGGTATTTTCAAAAATCAACCCTCAAGAGTGTTACGTTGAGTTATAAATAAAAAAAAAACCCTTTTTATCAGCTATTAGACCTACAAAGTTAAAATTTAACAAATGTGTTTTATTTCTCTCTTTTTTTGTTACCTGAGTTACGCAAAAAGCTTTTTTTGTTTAATTTGCAATTCACGTAAAATTAACTCATTAAAAACTTCTTTATCCTTCAATCTGTGTTGTTTAATTTTTCAGTTCACCCGTGCGAAGAACGGGTATATCAGCTAGTTTAATTATATAGCTCGTTATTCATTATCAAGCAATAGTTTTAATGATTTAGATGGAATCATTTGATTCTCAGATAGCTAGAATGTATTAATTAATTCAAAAGTACTGTTTTAAAGTACAAATTCGCCTAGGATTTAAAACGTATTAAGTAAATGACTAAATTCTACACTTGATGGAAATTTAGCTAAAATTTTTATAAAGTAAAATTTACACATATAATTATCAGTAGAAGAAACACTTATGATACAGTATATACTTTGTTGCTCAGATACAAAAAATATGTTTTTTATGCCAAACCAAAACATAATATATATATATATATATATATATATATATATATATATATATATATATATATATATATATATATATATATATATATATACTGCTGGACAATTGCTAAGGACGGATAACACTATCATCCATAGCAACCACAAAATGAAAGGAAGCAAAATGTGGAAAATTAGAATAAGTGCGGGATATTAGTAAGAAGAAGTATGAGTATATGCAAATTTTTTCCCACGTCTGTTCATCACCTGATAGCGTTCATAAGAGCTTTAAAGATTTTGACGCGTGTGGACAGTTGTTGTTTCAAGTCAAAGTTTTACAGGAAAGATTTAATAGACGAACTTACAATTTTTGGCATGTCTTCCCGACATCACATAGATGATTTTATGCGTGGCCGAATTATTGGAAAGATCGAAGAAGGGCGAAAAATAACAGATGTTGCCAGGGAGCTCGACATCGCTCACAGAGTTGTTTCACGGCTGCGGAAGTCATTTAAAACTACTGGAATGTATAGTAGACGGCACGGGGGAGGTCGTGTTAGAAGTACGACGCCTGCAGAAGACAGATATATCGTCCTATAAGCAAAAAGGAACTGGCGCACCACAGCTCAGCAGGTGGCAAATCAGTTTCTTGCTGCCTCAGGAAAGCAGATCTCCCGAAAAATTGTTGCCAGACGTTTGAGAGGAGGAGGACTATACGCACGCAGAACTGTTGTGTGTGTCCCATTGACCAGACAGCACCGTACTGCCTGTTTGCAATGGTGTCGTGAGCATCACAAATGGACTGAACAGGACTGGGCATGCGTACTATTCTCAGATGAGAGTAGGTTCAGTCTGTCATCGGATTGTAGACGCCAACTGATCTGGCGCAAGAGTGGTACTGCTTATCGTCCAGAAAATATCCAGGAAAAGGACCGATATCCGACATGCAATATCATGGTGAGGGCCGGCATCATGATCAATGGCCGCACGAGCCTACATGTGGTTGTGAATGGGACTATGACGGGCCAACGATACATTGATGAAGTTCTACTTCCTCATGTTCGTCTTTTCCGTGGTGTTGTCGGTGATAAATTTGTTTTTATGGACGACAACGCAACATGCCATCGAACACTCGCTGTTCAGGATTGTCTAGACAGCGAGGGTATTCAACGTCTCGTATGGCCAGCACGTTCTCCAGATCTAAACCTCATTGAAAATGTGTGGGATGCTTTGGGGAGGCAAGTTGCTGGTCGAAACTATCCTCGGACAAACAAGAACACCCTCATCCGTGCACTCACAGAGGAATGGGATAAATTGCCTCAACAGCTGCTGGATAATGTTGTGCAAAGTATGGTACGACGTGTGGAACGTTGCATCACACTCCACGGTGGACATTCCCGTACTGATACCTTTCTTTAAGGTGCCTGCTGACTTTTAGATGCATTGTTCCATTTCTCCGTTTGCAGATCAAATGAACATTTTTTTCTTTCAGATGTTTCATAGCTTTTGTACTTTCCAGAACAATAAATATTCTTTATTCTAATGTCTGAACAGTGTGGCAACTATATTTTATCCTACTAGGCCTCATGTCTCGCTTAATGTTATGCTACATAGCAATTTGTGATCCGTCCTTAGCAATTGTCCAGCAGTGTATATTTAAATATGTATAAATCAATATCACAACTTAATACTCAATTAAAAAATTCAAATTATATGAATCTTATCATGCTAAATCCCATTTCAAAATATCAATGGCGAATATAGAAAATAAAATTCCAACGTTTTCAAACAAATCTAAAAAATTATAAAATATCCAAGAGCAACCTTGGACTTAGGACTGATAAGTGGGTTTAAACTAGTTTGTTAGCCCCAACCTTCCCACTATTGCAACTTGGTAAGTTAATCGGAAAATATATCCAATTCTCAAAAATTTAAAAATTAAAAAGTTAAAATTAAACCATTAAACTTGAAAAATTAAACTATTTTCCATCGCATTCTGAAAGATATTATAGCATTAAAATATTAAAATTCTAAAACAATTTAGTGCATAGTATAAGTGAACCATCTAACACCAAAGATGATGCACCCATCTTTAAAATATTTGTATGGGTAGAAGCAATATATAAAATCGGAAAGTTCAAATTAAAAAAAAATATCTAAAATCCGAAAGTTCAAATTAAAAACCCAATATGTTCACAAAAGAATAGCGTAAATCATTAAAAACTCACAGAAGATCATCCTATTAATAATTCAATCCACAATTTTTGAACGATTTCTTACATATAATACAACAATTACGACTCCTGTATTTTGCTCACAACTCCCACCAATGCCTTGTCAATCCAAATGATTCACAATCTCACATTACAGTCTAACTATTTGGTATTAGATGCAAATCAGATTGCACGCAAAAAACTTGCTAGATTGGTCATAAACGTTTGATTGGTCATAAATAATTATAAAGTGTAGTCGTGTAAATATTGGTCTATGTGTGCATTAAAATGTATCCTGTGTGTGGAATGCACATATTCTTCACAGCTGGACCACTAACAAGCTGACTTTGTGGACCTAATGTTGAGTGTAGGATTTGTGCATTTAAGAGTTTAAAAATAATTTTAAGAAATATTTTTGATCTATATATTTTCTCAAGAAGTTGATGGGATAATCATTCTGTATGCAACAGAATATATATTTCTTGATATTCTTGAATTTATCAATTTTGCGTGTAGTTAAATTATTATTTATCATCAAAAAATTTAAAATTATATTTCTAAATATTGATATATGTAGGCAAGTATTGAAGCTCGGTATATTTATGACATTGAAGTTAAATGCTTCTCTTTTATCATAAATATTGCTACATAAATTGTTGTCAATAATATTTAAATCTAAATCTAAAAATTCAACATTGTTCGAGTTAAAATTTGTCTGTATTAATTTTAGGTATTCCGGACAAATATATATATATATATATATATTCGGAATAACTAAAATTAATCTCAAGGACTTAATGAATTTTAATTATAGAACAAAGAACGATAGAGAAATTAAAGGACCAATAGAAAACTTACGAAAATACTTTTGTGATCTTCTATGTTGATAAAGTCCCAGGAAATTATGCAATAATCTGCAAATATTACTATAGTAAGTTAATTTAAAAATTCATTAAATTCATAAAATTAATATAAAATTCAAAAAATTAATATAAAATTCATAAAATTAATATACAATTCATAAAATTAATATAAAAGTCATATAAAAATAATAATGCATATGAAGTAAGTAAATTTATTATGAAAGAAGTTAACAAAAGATTATTGGCATTTTGTAAACAATTAGATATTTCTAGCAATACAATTAAATAAAATCCAGTCAAATTCCGCAGTGTAACAAATGGGTTCAGTACTTATATATCCAAATCGGGAAGAATTTTATAGAACATATTACAAATAGGCAATAGACAAATGGAGATACAATAGACAAATTTAAAGATATTCCTATTATAAAAAACAGCCATGACGTAATAAAGAAGGTTGAGCAACAAAAGGTATTTTCAGTGCATGGATTTGATTTCGAGGAATTATTTAACTCCATCAAAATAGAAAACATAATTGAGGTACTTTCAGGTGCATATAAGAAATATGGTTTGAATAGTTACATTAGTTTTGGAATGTTCAATACACTAATTCTATTTGTAATGCAAGAGAACTTCATTATTTTTGATAACAAACTTTTTAAACAAATCAAATGATTGTATCAGGGTGGGGCTGCCAGTAATGGTCTCGCTAACCTGTATTTACACCATAATGAATCAAAACGAAGAAATGAACCATCTTGCCTCTTATTAAGATGATTTACTTGTTTTAGGTCGCAACAGGGAATTTAACCCTAACATTAATTTTTATGCGGAATACCTAAAATTAATACAGACAAATTTTAACTTGAACAATGTTGAATTTTTAGATTTAGATTTAATTATTATTGACAAAACAAAATATATAGCAATATCTATAAAAAGGGAAACATTTAACTGCAATGTTATAAAGATACCGAACTTCAATAGTTGTTTACATATATCAATATTTAGAAATATAATTTTAAATTTTTTGATGAGAAATAATAATTTAACTACACACAATATTGATAAATTCAAGAACATCCAGAAATTCATATTTGGTTGCATACAGAATGATTATCCCATCAACTTCTTGAAAAAATATATAGATCAAAAATATTTCTTAAAAATATTTTAATACTCATAAAATTGGCAAATTTGTGAAGGGTTACGATGGACTTTAGGAAATATACAAATACACCACATAACATTAGGTCCCCAAAGTCAGCTTGTTAGTGAATCAGCTCTGAAGAATATGTGCATTTCAGGCACAGGATACACTTTAATACAAACATAGAACAATATTTACATGACTACACTTTAAAATTATTTATGACCAATTAAACAACCTTTTTGCATGCAATCTGGTTTGCATCTAATACCAAATAGTTAAATTATAATGTGAAAATATGGATCATCTGTATTCATATGGCATTAGTGGGAGCTATGAGCAATTTAGGAGTGGCGATTGTTGAAGGAAATATGAGAAATCGTTCAGAAATTGAAAATTGAAGTAGTCATAGAATGGTCTTGAATGAGTTTTTAAAGATTTACGCTATTAATTTGTGAATATACAGGGTTTTTAATTTGAACTTTCGGATTTGAAATATTTTTCCTTCTTATGCGACTATTTTAAAGATATGTGCATTATCTTTGGTATTCGATGGTTCAGTTATATTGTGCACTTAATTATTTTAGAGTTTCAACATTTTAATGTTATAATATCTTTCAGGATCCGATGACGAATACTTTAATTTTTACACTACTAACTTTTTTTAAATTTTTAAATTTCAAATTTTTTAGAGTTGGATATTTCCCGATTATATAACTTATCAAATTGCAACAGGGGGAAGGTTGGCGCCATCAAACTAGTTTAACCTCACTTATCGGCCCTAAGTCCGAGGTTTCACTTGGATATTTTATAAATTTTTATTAAATTTTTTTTTAATTTTGTTTGAGAAAAAAAAATAATTTTTCTCGAAAACGTTGGTATTTTACTTTGTATATTCGCCATTCATATTTTGAAATGAGATTTAGTATTACAAAATAAACATAATTTCAATTTTTTAATTGATTTATATATATATATATATATAAAATACTCCTATTATATTTCTGGAGAATGGTTAAAATATTGTAAGACGTGGCGAGTGGATGTTATTACTTTAGGTAACCAAAGGTGAGCGTTACCGGTGGTGTGATTTTCTATGTTACGTAGAGCATGGTCGAATACGGTATTATTGGAGAGGCACTCCTTTGAATCATTATTCTTTTATTTCACATCTGTGAAAACACATAAAGATCCAGTAGGGTCGGCATTACACATACAAGAAGCAAACATGGACGACACAACACAGAACGCACTGCAGCCGGCTACATGACTACAGAGAAATGAACGAAGAGAGAGAGAGAGCGTATTCCAGAGACTTCGGTTTTTATACTCGACGGTGAAGACCACGTGACATTTTTGTAATAAGAGCTCTGATTGGTTACAAGGGGTGGCAAAAGGGATTTATGATGTAATATCATTAGTTGATTACGATTAAGATCAGGGTGTTAGTTTCGAACCAAATAATTAAAAGATTGTTTGAATATTATTAAAAGAGTTAATTAAAGGATGCTAGAGGAATTATTACATTTATGTATATATATATATATTATATATATATATATATATATATATATATATATTGCCCTTTTTACTTCAGTTAACCTTCTTAACTGTGTGGTCATGCATATTTTTATTTTTAAAAGAGTCTAGCCAATACTTGGACAAAAAAATACTGGCAAGGAATTTCATATGTTCAGGCATTTTTTTTATTTTTCAAAATACGGAGAGAAATATATTTTTCATTCGTATTTACTTATATTCAACGGTATACTTTGAAGTTATTGAATTTTCCATTGGATCAGAAAAAAGGTATTTCTTTCCCTAGTATAAGATTCGAAACTGATATTTTCCCCTCCTTTGTGTAATATAAACAGAAGTATATATCTTGTTCGGAAAAGGGATATCTATAGACATCGGAAAAATCCCATTTGTTATAATTCCTATATTAGTTATGATGTTAGATGTGTATATGTTTATTCAAAGCGCTTTGTTAAGTAAAAATAGTTAAATTTTGTTTTTTATCAGGTTTTCAAAATAAAAAATACATATTACAAATATTTCTGTACTTTCAGAAATCTACAACGTCATAATTACTTAGAGGTTTCAAAAAGTAAGACAACAAGTGTTTGACGGGTGTAGAAATTGCCCGTATGAATAACAGTTTCCTGGAAGATAACGAAGATGAACGCATCATTCAAATGGTGCCGGTAGATTGAGGTGGTTCTCCAGGAACATGCTTAAATCTCAGTTGGAAGTTAACTGCTTAGTTGACAGAAATTTGGTTTTGGTAAATATTTTTTTACGTGTGTGTGTTTAAAGAAAAACTTCCCATCTGAAATTTTTCGGCAATTAGAGGAACCGTACAGTTCAAGCATTACGTCACGAAGCCAGTTATATTTTTGGTGCATGCCATTTGACAAAATCAGAACGGATGTTCGAGGGGAAGAAAGAGCGTTTTCAATGTGACCTTTACATGGTTGCCCAATATTGACGCTGATTTCTACAATTCTGGTTGTAATAAATCACTCTTATAATTTATTAGAAAGTTTTAATAAAATAAATAATATCCTACATTTTCTGATGTTTTCTAGGCAAAGAGCAAACAAGGTGTAAGATACAGACTGTTATTTATGAATTAAGTTTTAATAACAATTATTGGTTAAGCATTTATATACATTGTTATATTACAAATAGACACAATCCATGTTTAAATTGCGGTAAACAAAGAAATTTCCTTTGTGGGCGTCTCCCCAAAATCAACTGACGAAACAATCTGAGGAATCTATGGAAATGCCTGGTTTTTACCTAACGCAAATTGCGTCCTCTGGTGGGAGAAAGTATGATTTATATACAGACGGTTTGAAATTAGAGTTTTTAATACTGGTATCGTTGGTTTGGTGCACCGTTAGAACAAATGCCTTGATAACAATAGTAATTATGTAGAAAAGTAATATGTACCCAGAACTTCCAACATTGTATATATATATATATATATATATCAGGTTTGAAAAGTTTAGCTTCAGAATTAAGTAAGTAATAAATAAAAATAGAGTGAACTCTTTACTATCGCGTAAGGGTTTGTAGGGTAAATAAGCCTATTTAAAGGTAGAGCGAACTCTGACGAAAGAAAGAATATACTCGAAAAAGAAAAGCTGGTACTCCTCGCTGGGAGGTTTTCTTTTGTACCACCAGGTTGCGTGCCAAAGGGCCACCATGTTGGATTTCATGTGTTTGAATAACAGCAAAGAAGTTACTTTAGAGACGATGATCTCCTCATTTTAATAGCAAGCCTGGGGCCTGAAAAGTGCCGGTAGGATGAGTAAAGGAACCTCAGCATATGCCACGAAACCAAAATAATAAACTTTCGAATTTTTTTTTCGAACTAGCGACTGCATTCAAAACTGCACTATCGTGGAGGACGACTCTTTCTCCGGCAGGAGTCACCTAGCAACATTTCAAAACCACAATTATTTTCCCCGGAATTTGACACTAATAAATTTAGTAGTTTTTTAAGTTTCATAGACTGTTTTGACTTGTAATGTCTTGAATAAGAACTAGAGAAACTATGGAAGAAGTAAAACTCGCCAGATATCTAACGGGAGTTTCTCTTAATTTTTGGTATGATAACCAATTATTTTAAAAATCATACTAAAGAAGTAAGGAACTATTAACTGCAATGTATGATGTGACCAGACACGAAGAAATACAGAAATTTGATAACTTAAAATTAAACAAAAAAAAAGATTTAACAACCATTTTTCCGCAGAAACTTTCGTTGGGTAAGAAACACAATTACTATGACAGTTCCATTGTGGAACCTATGACATTATCCGGTCCCATTCATCTGCAAAATTTCTGATTATTAAAAAGATTTCGACCCCCTGCGAATGAATTTAGACAATGCGGCAATTACTCGCAGTAACTATAGATAATCCAAATCGAAATGCAATAGAAGCTGGAAGCTACAACCGATGGAATAATCAAGCATGCAGCGCTATACACAGAAGCACTGATCCCCGACACCGATTCCAATCAAGAGGATATCATGAGCAACCACATCAATCTCACATGAAAGGCAGCAGGTCAATAGTCAACCTCGGCATTTTGTGCCATGGAATCGGCATCATTTTCGCCCGCACAGAAATAAAGAAGATGTCCAAAGGCAAGAATAGCCACTAATAAGTGATTCAATGGTATATTCCAAGCACTTTTTTTACTCTAGTCGGCAAAGGATTAATTCGAATAAATTTATTTAAACTGCTCAAAAATTTTAAGACTTTCAAAAATAGTGAATTTAAACATAAACCAAACTTGTGGGACTATTCAGCCTAAAGGTATAAGTACAGTTTATATGAAAATTGGAAGTATCTCTCTCTCTCTCTCTCTCTCTCTCTGAGAAAGTATATATGTTTGTAATTGTATAATGTAAATGTCCTTACATTTTTCTAGGACTTGAAAATTTATATTTATTTAAGCTTGATACTATTATTTGAAAAATGTCTGTTTTTCAATTTCGTAAAAATTTGGGTAATGTTAAATTTGCAAATGATAAGTGTGTCAGTGAGTTGAGAACATAGCATGGGACACAGACATATTGTAAAACTCTTAATAATGATTAAACTATGAACAATTTTAATGCTGATCATGAAAATAATATTACCGTTAAGGCTATATATATATATATATATATATATATATATATATATATATATATATATATATATATAATAAAAGTGAAGAATAACTAGAAACCGCAGTACTAAAGAAGTAAGAAATTGGAATTCAGCAAACACAACAAAAGTACATACAAAAAGTCATAGGACTAAACTGGAGACCTATTATGATTTCTAAAGCTGTTGCTGAATTAGGCCAGCGAATTAGGGTTAGCAATGCTTTATGGAACCACCTTCCCCGTACAGCAGAAATTTTCGACATAATAGGAAAAAAAACCCAAGCTGAAAAGTTAAGCCTAATACAGCACGTGGTTTTAGAACCTAACAAAATCGTAAAAAGAAATTGAGAAAAGAGAACAGTAATGAATCTATCAAGGAGAGGAATAATAAAACTTTTTTAATAGAAAATATTAGGAAAAACAAAAATCCTGACTCAAAAATCCTGCTCGCGAAAACACCACCTACTTGAAAGAGGTCCTACGAGAAATGGCGAAAAAGATTGAAACTCCAGCGCAGGAAAGAAAAAACCGAAGCGCCATCTCGATAGTTATTTTGCAATTAAACTAAACGCAAAAATAAATAATTAAGTAAACAACACAAAATAAGTTTTAAATAAGATAAAGAACAGAGTTCAAAATAGATAGTAACAAATAGAAATATATTGAAGTAAATTTACTTGGATGATTATATACTAGAAAGTTATATTGCAATTAAATTAAAGGTAAAAATTTTTTTTAATTATTTTTTAAAAACAAACTCAATAGAGAGATAGAAGAAAAATTAATTAAAATAACGAACAAAAATAAAACTAGATTTAATTAGAAATAGAAATATATTTAAAGATAAATATACTAGGATAATTGTATTCTAAACAATTATTGCAAAAATTCACAAAAATATTATGTATTAAAATTTTATCAGTAACTAAATCATTGATTCTTTTCATAAAAATTAAGATAATATTTCTAAAAATTGATAGGTGTAGGTTACTACCCGAGAAAGGAATTTTTATAATGTTAAAATCAAATGAGTCTCTTGTATCAAAAATATTACCTGTAAGCAAATTATTCTTAACGTTTAATTGATGGTCCAAAAAGTTAGCTGACTCATTATTATAATTAGTTTTTAATAATTTTAAATAATGGGGATAATATAATTAAAACTAGGACCATTGTCAACTATATTACTGAAAATAATTAAGTCATCTATGTATCTAAAAAAGTAACAAGAATCATTGCTAATATTTTCATTTTAATAAAAATTGCAGGTAAATATTTGCTAAGCAGTTGCTAGCTGGTCCATCTTGTGGTAAACCTTTAATTTGCTGATAATGAGCATTATTAAGGAAAATATAAGTTTCTTTTAATACTAATTCAATAATAGAAATATATTTATCAAATTTTATTATCTTATTCAAAAAATATTTGCTTTATGCATTTTTAAGAATCTTAAACATGTCTTCTATATCAAAGGAGTTAAATAAGTCTTCAAAATCATAGGTATAAATTGAAATATTTTTTTTACCATGAATATACTTAATAATGTCCATACTGTTCTTAACTATAATAGAATTAGCAATATTGTCTAATGTAGATTGAATAATATTTTGTAACTTCTTGCCCGGATGTGTAATAAAGAGTGCTTTTTTTCCAGGTATAGAAGTTTAAGTTGGCATTACTTTCCAAGATGGCGACCGATTTAACCGCTGTCAAGTGATTTATTCTCAGTTTGGTTTGGGCAATTGATCATGAGTAGACTCACGCCTGAACAACGCTTTCAAATTGTGCAATTTTATTTCCAAAAATAATGGTCGATTTTCATAAGCGAATTTTGTTTAGCGATGAAGCGCACTTCTGGTTGAATGGCTACGTCAACAAACAAAACTGCCGCATTTGGAGTGAAGCTAATCCCAAGTGTATGTCGAAACACCGTTACATCCAGAAAAACTGACTGTTTGGTGCACTTTATATGCTGGTGGAATCCTTCTTCAAAAACGATGAAGGCCACAATGTTACAGTCAATGGTGATATAAAGCCATGATTACTAACTTTGTGAAGATCTCCTTGGACCTCACTTTGAGAACGAGAATAAATAGGAGTCATGTAAGAACCAGAAGCCATTTTTATAAACAACTTTCTTTATTTGGTTATCTTATCCAAATAGAATCAAAGACTTATTAACAAATATATCTAACTAGTATTATGAGGTTTTAAAGGTAATATCCTTTAATTTAACTTAATGAATTAATGATCCAATTAATTAACAATTAAATAACGATCACGCAGAGATTACCACGATAAGAGATCCCAGAATTATATTTAATAATGTTCCTATTGAACATTTAACTTTAATCTCACTCTTAAAACTTTAATGAGACTTTAATTATAAATCAATAATTACCAACGGAATCTCAACTCTTCTTGAGGTTAAATTATCTCCAACAAGAAATCTTTAATTTAACTTCACTATAACTTTCTGCTTCAATCTCTATCTCCTACTGCTCTAACTCTACTATTCCGTTTGACTTAAATACTTTATCTAATCTGCATATAACAAGGAATCCTGTCCGCTTTTTGGAGTTGATTGGAAATAGGTAGGGAATTAAATTTCCCTAAAAAGGACGACTCAGAAGGTTAGTGATAAAGTTCCGTATAGATTTGTCACAACTTTTTCATTCCTGAATTGAACAATCATGATGTCCAGGAGCTGTGGTTTCAACAAGACGGCGCAACATGTCACACAGCTCGTGCCACAATCGATTTATTGAAAGACACGTATGGTGATCGCCTAATTTCACGTTTTGGACCTGTGAATTGGCCTCCAGGATATTGTGATTTACCACCGCTAGACTATTTTTTGTGGGACTATGTAAAGTCATTGGTCTATGCGGATAAGCCACAAACTCTTGACCATTTGGAAGACAACATTCGCCGTGTTATTGCCGATATACGGCCACAAATGTCGGAAAAAGTCATCGAAAATTGAACGTCCAGATTGGACTACATCCGAGCCAGCAGTGGTAGTCCTATGCCAGAAATCATATTTAAAATGAAATGCCACAAGGCTATCTTTAGAATAAAAAAAAATTATGTCAATCGAATAATACATCGTTGTTTTATTGCAATTTAAATTTCTATACCTCTCAAAAAACACTCTTTATAAGTTTTAAAACCATTCGTAATAGTTCTAAGTTTAACAGGATTTTTATGAAATTTAGGAGTTAGAAAAGTATTTGGGAATTTAATATCTAGAATACGTAAATCTATTTTTTTATAAAAAGCAGAGATTCGATTAAAATCTTCTGTATTGCTAGAATTAGAATTTGTAAAAGTAGAATAATTATGAAAATGTTTGTTTAGCAGATTATTATAAAGCCACTTGCAAATAATTAAATAATTACCCGGTACTTTATCAACATAAACGATAATAAAGTTCTGTTGTAGGTCTGCAATTTGGTGTTTAATATTATAGTATGTTATATCATTATCAGTTTTATAGTTAATTTTCTGTAATTCATTTAACACTTTGCATTTAAATTCATTAAAAGCTACAATAGGAAGACTGTATTTAATAGCTAATTTTGTAGTAAAGTTACTAATATCTTTAGAAATTTGATTTTTGATAGCATTGTTATTGTTAGAGATCATTAATCGAAAACTAGTGCCTTTGGACATTATTTCTCTAAGACTATTATCTTTAACAATATTTAAATTACCAGTTACCACATGCTTGTGATGATCATTTATAAAATCAGAATAATCTTTACAATTACATACAGTATTATTATTATTTTGCAAATCATTAATATCATTGTAATTAAAAATTGAGTGACCTATCTTTTATTATATTTAAAAGCCTTCTTAATGCAAACGTTATTAATAGGCAGGCAATGAACATATTTATTTAAAATATTAGAGAAATTAATGTTATTATAAGGTTTTGTCATGAATAGTATGGTACAATACTCAGTAGAACTATTTACTAAATCTATATCTACAATATTGAATTTATGAATGAGAAAATTAATAATATGTAAGGCATGACAGTCATTAAAATCAAACTTTTTGAGGATATATCTAGTATACCTAATTTCTTTTTTAATTAAACCAAACATGAAATGCTTAATTTGTTTAATGTTAAAAGACTTTTCGAAGTTGCTGCAAAAATATTTAATTTTAGAATCTATCACCACTGGAAGTCTATGCGTTCTCTTCCTTCTTTTTCCTCTTTTTATACGCTTAACATTATGAGCATTATCACTATTATAGAAATAATTCGTATTGTCAGACTGTTGAATGCTAAGTAAGACATTTTTTTTCCAAAGTGAATGGTATTCAAACCATATGGATATATAGTGTTATAATAATTAATAAAGTGGTTTTCCCTCCACAATCTATTTTTAACTTGTGGTACTATTCTGAGAATAGAAATATCAATATTGTCAAAGCCATATAAATGAAAGTGCCTAAGTTAAATTTTATTAATATTGTTATTATGCTTGTAATTTTTGGTATTTGATCTATGTAGATTTATATATATATAATAGAGATTTAGTTCAAATATCAGACAAAGCCCTGAACCTCATCTGAAAAGCTTGTTTAACCCAACCATGGTTGTTGAGGACACGGTACCAAAACAAACTAGTGAACAATGGGAAGATTTAACCAAGAACTTCTAGATAAATTTCAAAAAATATTTCCTTAAAATAAGTAGGATGTAGGTTGTATCCATTTGGAACTACAAATAATTCATTTAATCTCAGACCTTCCTATAAATTTAAGCCCCAATGGAAACAATCAACAAGACTCTAAAGAAATACAAACTACTATAAAAATACAAACTACAATAAAGGATTATTATAATCAAGTTTTATTGGACCCTCCCATAGCCCATATGCTGCCCTATAACTTAAGCATACAAAAATGATGAAGGGAAAATTCAAGTATTATTATTGACTAGCTGGTATACCCGTTATTCGCAAGGGTGAAATTAAAAAATTCAGACTGAAGGATAAATAAGTTTTTAATGAGTTAATTTTACGTGAACTGTATAAATTAAACAAAAAAAAAACTTTTTACGTAACTCAGCTGAGCAAAAAAACCATGTTTGCTAAATTTTAAGTCTTTAGATATAATTGTTGATTTTTTTATTATTGTTATTATTATTTATGACACCCCGTAACTTTCTTGTGGGTCAATTTTCGAAAACGCCTACCTGCTCAGCAAAAGTAACACATTGTTACACATTTTGTGTAATAAACACTAAAAATAGTGTAAATAATTTTTATCTTTATGTGTAATACGTTAATATTACTTTCTGATGCATTTATTTTATGTTAAATAGCTGTTACCCCCGCGACTTCGTCCACATGGAATTTAACAAAAAAGTGTTTATTCACTTCGCAGAGTTTACGAAAACTTTTCTTCTACTTTAAGAATCTATGTTTCTTTTTTATTTTATTTTTTTCTTTGCTTTTTGTTGAGCAAGGGATGAAAGGGACGCATGGCCTTTGACACTGTCGATGGGGTGAGGACTAAAATCTTCAAGATCAAAATAGGTCTAAGTAGCAAGTAGGGTGAAACGCGAAAACTAACGAATCCGCAAGGAATGGGGTGAAAGGGACGCATGACCTTTGACAATGCAGTTTAGGACTGTAAAATCATTAGGATCAAGACATGAACGGGAAATATCGCGAATGGCAGCAACCTAATCAAAGAAAAAAGTTTGATATAACTGCTAGCAATCGTTGAGACAGAAAGCACGCGAAATAAAATAATACCTATTAAATAAAAATAATCCCTATTGAATAAAAATAGTCCCTATTAAAATAAATAATCCCTATTTGAATCGGATATTGCTCACTATTTCATTGGTTTTAATTTTATTTTCTAGGAATCCGAATTTTTTTTTCTAAAATAAAAGTAGCCTAAGTTATTTCTTATAACAATTGCTACCTGCCGGTGAAAGTTTCATCAAAATGGGGCCAGCCGTTTCAGAGATTAGCCGAACAAACAGACAGACACAAAGACAGATAGATAGACAAACAGACAGAAATAACATATAAAAATTGATTTTTTCATGTAAGTACTGCATATACTTTTACATGCAGTTAGTAAAAAACTGTTAATTTCAAATTACAAACAGACACTTCATTTTTATTTATATGTATAAATTATGTATTGATTATAGAAAATTAAATGAAAGAACACGAACACATTCTACCTCTTGTACCTCTGATAGAATTTGTCATTGGTAATTTAACTCATGCTAAATTTTTCTCTACACTCGTATTAATGAGTGGATATTGGAACATAAAAATTCATAAAAAAGATGCATTGAAACTGGCTTTTACAACTAATTTTGGACTCTATGAAGGGTTAAGTCTTTCATTTGACTGGAAAAATTCCCCATCTGTTTTCCAAAGTACTATAAGACAAATTTTACAGAAATATCAGTTCACTTTTGCTTTAAAATATAGTGATGATAGTATAATTTTCTCACAATCTTGGGAAGAGCATTTAACCCTTTTAGATACAATGTTTCAAATTTGTAAAAAAGAAATAATAAAATTTGAAAAATTTGAATGCCACACACACAGTTTGCACAGAAAAGATTGAAATTTTTAGGATATGAAATAGCAGAAAGAGTCATTATTCACCAATTAATCCAAATACTGAAACAATAAGAAATTTAACACCACCTAAAGATGTAAAGGAAAACTCCAAAGGTTTTTTGGTTCCATCCAGCAATGTTTGTCAAAAATTTATTATAGATTATGCAAAACTTAGAGAGAGTGCCATTAAATAAATTACTTAAAAAAGATGCAGTTTGAAATTGGTCACATGAATGTCAAGAAGCTTATCAAAAGGTAAGGAATTCTTTAATCTCAAAACCTATACTTACATTATACAACTTACAATATCCATGTCATGTGTTTTATGATGCAAGCCAGGATTCGATTGGTGTAGTTTTAAAACAACACCACCCAGATGGAACACTTTACCTCATATATATATATATATATATATATATATAGCTTGTCACTCGGGACAATGACTTAAAAATGAAAAATATTATACAATTTCAGAAAAAGAATGCTTAGCAAATATAGATTCTTTAGACAAATTTCACTGTTACCTACATTGGATAAAAATTCACAATACATACTGATCATGCTGCTTTTCAATGGCTTAAAAGTATAAAAGATTTAACTGGACATTTATTTCGGTGGAGTTTAAAACTTTCTCAATATGAATATTCGATAGTTTATATAAAAGGTAAATTAAATGTTGAAGCAGACATGTTGTTGAGAAACACTGTATTTCATTATATATAACCCATTTGTCATTATTTATTATTAGATTATTGGATGAAATTATTAGATTTCAAAATTCAGCGAACATTAATGATCCAAAATATAATGATGTATTAACTGTTAAGAAAAATAATTTAATTAAAATTCTAGTGCTTTGAGAGAAAAATTAATTTCAACTGCACACGAACAATTTAGTCACCAAAGTGGGGAAAAGATGTTAAAATTAATTTCACAAATTTACAACAGGAAAGATATTATATTAGATATTTCAAATTTTATTAAGTGTTATGAAACATGTCAAATGAATAAAAATCTACACAAAGAAAGTATGGATTGTTAGTAGTTGTTCCTGTAGCAGAAGAACCATTTGAAATGATGTCACTAGACACTGTAGGAGGATTTAATTACTATAATTTACAAAAGAAATATCCGCATATTGTTCTGGAACATGCTACCAGATATTCTTGGACATTTCTATCCAAAAGTGTGTGAAGGTCCCCTTGGACCTTACTTTGAGAACAAGAGAAATTTGGAGTCATATAAGAACCAGTAGCCATTTTTATAAATAACTTTCTTTATTTGGTAATCTTTCCCAAATAGAATCAAAGACTTTTAATAACAAATAAATCAAGAAATAGTTATATGAGGTATAAAAAAGGGTCTTTCCTTTAAATTAACTTAAATATTTAATGATCCAATTAATTAACAATTAGAATATCGATCACGCAGAGATTACCGCGATAAGAGATTCCAGAATTATATTCTATAATGTTCCTATTGAACATTTAACTTTAATCTCACTCCTAATATAAAGCTTTAATGAGACTTTAATTATATATAAATCAATATTTATCACACTGAATCTCAACTCTTCCTGAGATTAAATTATCCACCAAGAAATCTTCAATTGTAAATCTAACTTCACTATTATAACTTTCTGCTTCAATCTCTCTCTCCTACTGCTATAACTTTACTATTCCGTTTGACTTAAATACTTTATCTAATCTGCATAACAAGGAATCCAGTCCTCTTTTTGGAGCTGATTGGAAATAGGTAGGGAATTAAATTTCCCTCAAAAAGACGACTCAGAAGGTTAGTGATAAAGTTCCGTATAGATTTGAAACAACCCCCTCGAAAAAGAAAACGGGATTTATTCGAAGGACTCATACGTCCTGAAAAAATAAATTACGTAATTCCTATCTTTGTCTTATAGTTCCGACGACTGTAACTTCTAATTGTATAGTACTGAAACTCATTCCTTAAGGAAAAAGGACAAATAAAAGTACGATTCATAATGAATTATTAAACCGTATAACACTGTACAAATTTAAATTGATCCCTGCACTCTATCCATTAGGCAATAGAGGCGTGGGAAAAACCACCCTACTGGTGGTAAAAAACCAGCCCCATAGAGTTTACTTAATCACTATACATAAAAATATTTCATTCTTCTGTGGCACTGGAACATCGGGGACTTCAGGGTGAGCTACCCTGAAAGATTAATTTCTATTTGAGTGGTAGGTAAATGCAGACATTAACTTATACACTTGTCACATGAATTTTATATACAATAAATATCTGGTTCCTTCGCCTTCCCATTCGAAAAACATTTTGCGCTAGTTAGTGTTAATGGTTAATCCTATCTAACTTCGCCGCGCCCCAAGTCACCAGATTTGAAACAAAATAGACATATATATATATACACATCATACAATAATAATCATTTTGCAATAAACAACTAACACAAACAACCAAATGAATTGTCGCATCTTAGCGAAGTCATACATCGAAGTAAACAAATGCAAATTTTACAGATGTTTTCTCCAAAAAATACAAAAAATTATCACAAAAGCTGTTTTTTTCTGCTACAGAAAAAAACACACACAATGCAGTGTCCACTTTTGCCAGTCTTCTTAATTTTAAAGTCCGCCCGTGATTTGCTTCAATTGCAAAAATTCTCCACTTGTTCGTACCGCGAAGATAAAGAAACAATACAACCTGGGTTTTGTCTGTTAAATCCTCCTATGTACCGGATCTCCATCCAACGCTTCCATACTAAGGCTTCTTCTCCTTATTCTGCTGTGAGGGATGCCGTTGATCTCGATGTTCCTCTGCTCCTCCGGAATTCGGTCGCTTTCCTTCACTCTGCTGCGTAGATAGTATGGGCAAGGTCTCCTTGTAGTAGCTTGATTCGACCGGACTGGTCTCTCCGCTTGTTTGTTGCGTCTTCTCGTTGTTGCTCTGGTCTGGCGGGTCTTGGTATCACGACCACTACCTTCCGTCCGGGATCCGACTTGAGTTGACGTACTGAACCCGTGATCAGGCAACTTGGATGGACCTTCAATGGACTCTACACCTTGTGAAGAGGTATTAGGTCTCTTAAATTTGTAAGTCCTGGACGAGATCGAGGGTGGGATCAACCTCTTGACTTCCTGCCTTTGCTCAGGAGCGCATCTTTTCCGGTCCTGGTGCTCAGACCCTTGCAGTGATCTCTTCCTGCACATTTTGGACCGTTTTAAAACTTGATCCTTCGACTCATACTGACTTAGTTTGCGTTTGTTCCTGGGTATCTCCCGAGCGGTGTTACCCGGCCGTGATCTACACCCCTCACTTTTCTGACTAGAGGTTTACCTGTGCTCTTAAAACTGCTCTTGATTCGATCTATTCGACCCATGACTAACTTCTTGCTCGTCATACAGAGTTTCTACCGGACTATCCGAACTAATCGTGTCAGTCTGACGAGGTCGGTACACTCGAACCTGGTCAATATTAACTGTCATTTTCTTCCGCTTTTCCAAATAATTAAATTATTGCCGTTTACTTCAAAACTCTACAGGGACCTTCAAACTTAGGCATAAATTTTACAACCTGTTTTCTACCTGCAGCACTTAAGAAATGTGTTTGAAGTTAAACTAAATCGTTCACTTTGATGTGAACATCCCTCCTTATGCGATTGTAATATTTTTCCCAAGACTTATGCTTTTTTCGCATATTTCGTCTTGCCTCATCGAATAATCTTTCGATGTTCCTACCAACATATTTCGTATCCTCTGTAACATTTATGAGTTTGCTAAACGGGGTTATGATTTTCCTCCCCCAAAATAACTCAGCCGGAGTTTTATTTGTTGTTTCATTTACCACCGTGCATAGTGCGAAAGCGTACTTATGTAGAAATTGGTCCCAGTTTTCATGGTTTTCTTCAACAAAAGAAGCTATCATTTGAACTAAATTTCTATTCACTCTCTCTGTGAGATTAGCCTGCGGTCGGTACGTTACCTTTTTCATATGTTTGATGTCCAACCTGTGACTGAGATGTTCAAACACGTCAGAAATATATTGGGGGCCGTTATCACTTATCAAAGAAATCTGAGCTCCGTATCGCGCTATATAGTTATTAAAAAAAGCATTAGCTATTGCCTGGGCTGAAGCTTTACGAAGAGGAATCAGCTCACACGACTTAGTGAAGTGGTCAGATATAACTAATATAAATTTATATCTCTAGGGTCGGGATGCGGGGTAGGGGCCTAATAAGTCTAGCGTTACAATTTCATTTGGATATTTTGAAACTATAGGCATTAAACGACCAGCTGGTAGCGCGTTTTTATAATTAATTTTTGACACCGGTCACAGGTTGAAACATATTCAAATATATATATTCTCATAAATGGAAAATAGCACGTGTCACGAAGTTTAAGATATGTCTTCCTCTTTCCGAGATGTCCTGCCAGTGGCAGATCATGAAATTCTTTCATTATATCTTTTCTAAGAGAACCAGGAATATAAACTCTTAGCTCTCCCAGAGTGGAAAAATACTTCGCGTAAAAGAGGAGACCTTTTATTAACTTGAAGTCCTGGGACCAACCCTCGCATACCGTCGCATTAACAGAACCGTCATCAGGGTTTTCTAAATATCGGTAAATATGTCCTAACTCAGGACCTTCCCTTTGTTCCCTAATTAATTGTTCACGGGAATTTATTGCGAGGGCTCTAAGAGCTGCGCACAAAATTCGGGACCTCTCGACACTGTCTACTGGATTTCTCGATAAAAGTTCTGCGACCACGTTTTGAACACCAGGCCTGTGCTCCCATTCTATGTTAAATTCGGACAATTTCCATGCCCATCGGATCAACCGACTTGACAAATTCTTACCATTCGTTAACTTTGTTAACGCTGCGTGATCTGTGATCACTTTCACTGGCAGGTGTCCAAAATAAGTTTTAAACTTATTTAGAGCCCATATTACCGCCAAACATTCTCTTTCGGTAACCGTATAATTACGTTCTTCTTTATTAAGGGTTCGAGACGCGAAAGCAATACGTTTTTGATTTTGTTGAAGTACAGCACCAATTCCGACCCCACTTGCATCAGTGAATAAATTGAATTGGTCAGAAAAATTTGGTAATTGTAAAATTGGTGCTCCCTTTAGTGTGCGTTTGATTTGATCAAAAGAATCCTGTGCTTCTTTAGACCAGTTAAACTTAGCCCCCTTTTTTCTTGAATTGGTACAATGGTTCGCATATATCTGCGTATCGCGGGATACATTTTTGGTACCGACCCGTCATCCCTAAAAATTTTGACACTTCCCGATTATTTTTGGGAGGTTTCATTTCCGTAATTGCCCTAATTTTATTACTGTCAGTTTCGATTCCTTCTTTGCTAATAATCAGGCCTAAATATTTTAGTTTGTCACGGGCGAAGTGACATTTTTCCTTACTCAACGTGAGCCCTGCGTCTCGTAATAAAGTAAAAACCTCATTTAACTGATCGAGATGGTCTTTAAACGATGGAGATGCTATTAAAACATCATGCATATAGACCAACACGAAACGCCCAAAAACTGGTTTAAGTATGATATCGATGGCCCGTTGGAAATTAGGCGCCGCCCCAGAAAGACCAAAAGGCATGCGGAGGAACGCAAAAGTGCCATTGCGAGTGATAAACGCGGTTTTCTCTATATCCTTTGGACTAATCGCCAATTGAAAATAGCCACTTCTGAGATCTAGAGTGGACACAACACTGACGTGAGGAATATTGGTGAGTAAGTCATCAATCACCGGTAATGGATAACGAGGATATTTGGTAATTCCATTTAATTTGCGATAATCTATCGCGAAACGTAACGCCTCGGGAGAATCTGGAGTAAGGTCATTTTTCTTTCGTGTTAGAACGACTGGAGATGCGTAAGGCAAATTAATAGGACAAATTGTACCATCCCGTAACATCTTATCGATGTGATAATCAATAATGCCTTGCTTGACCCGGTCGTACTTGTATGGTCTCGACACTACCGGTCCCTTGTCTCCAGTATCTATCTCATGATATAGAACATGCGTTAACCCCGGCTGATCGGAAAATAACCCCTTAAAATTATTAAATAAAGCTTTTAATTGCCTCTGTTGCTCGTCACCAAGTTTTGGTTCTGTGAGATCAATATCAACCGGTTTCTCTACTTTCGGCAATTGTTTGTTCAGATTGTCGGGAATGATCAAGGATTTCTGATCAAAATCCAATGTCAATCGTGACGCCTTCATAAAATCGATTCCTAAGATGCATTGGTATTGCATGTTGTCTAGAATATGGAATTCCCAGGGTTTCTGAAATTCCCTGATCCGAATCTGCAAGTCGATCCGACCTAAGTGACTACATGGGGCTCCTTGTGCTTTCACGACTCTGGCTTTCGTCTTTTGACGAGGTCAGTATCAAAAATATTTGCGGTATATCTCCTCCGAAATAAAAAAATTTCTCCGCTCCCGTGTCCCATAGTGTTGTAATAAAGGTTTCGTTTAATAGAATAGGGACATACGGTATTTCGACTGGGGTCATTCTTATAGAGGATACTCTGATAGGCCGATGATCCGAAACTGGAGGATTTTCCGTACCCCGCAATCGATTACCCCCATCTTCACATCGATCGCTTAAAAGTTTAAATATCTACTTCGTTTATTTTGACCCCGAAATGAACTATTTCTCGACCCACTTTGTCGTGCGCCCTGATTGAGGAATCGCTGATCCGATTGTCCACCTTGGCGTCGACCATCGAATCTCCGATTATTTGCGAAACCTTGGTTTTCGAATCGATTAAATTCTCCTTGTGGTCGGCTATTATTGGCGTATCTCGCATTACTTCCGTTTTCCCTCCAATTTTCTTGTCTATGCCGGGTATTAAAACGATTGTTTTCATTAGGGTTTGAACTTCTAAATCCCTCACTCGAACCTCTGATCTGTCTATGCATAAAACGTTATTCGTATTTATCAACGATTTGTAGGAGATTGGCAGTATTTCGTGGATGTCTAACTTCGACATAATCCAAAATTTGAGGTTCTAATCGACTAACGATGTGATCAATTAATTTTTCCTCCGACATTTCTAGCTTAAGGACCTTATGAATTTTCAATAATTCAACAATAAAGTCCGAAGGCTGCTGATCACGCCTTTGCGATGAGGAATAAAATCGCGTTTCTAGTTCTGACCTGTTTCTGACCACTGGGAATTGTTCCGACAATGCCTGTTTTAAGTGCGCGTAGTCTGTTGTCTTATCTTCAATGACCCTATAAACAAGAACTTCCAACCAGTCTAGTGCCCGTCCTTTGAGATGACCTTTCAAGTAAGCACACGCTAGTTGTGCAGGTATCTCATAATACACGAGATTATGATCAATATTCTCCAAAAATTCATCTATGTTCTCAATCCCCGAAAAATATTATTCCGGAATGATTCTAAAACTGGATCCGACTCTATTCTCGGGATTTATTCGTTGGGCGCCATTGTGAAGGTCCCCTTGGACCTTACTTTGAGAACAAGAGTAAGTTGGAGTCATATAAGAACCAGTAGCCATTTTTAAAAATAACTTTCTATATTTGGTAGTCTTTCCAAATAGAATCAAAGACTTTTAATAACAAATAAATCAAGAAATAGTTATATGAGGTATAAAAAAGGGTCTTTCCTTTAAATTAACTTAAATATTTAATGATCCAATTAATTAACAATTAGAATATCGATCACGCAGAAATTAGATCCCAGAATTATATTCTATAATGTTCCTATTGAACATTTAACTTTAATCTTACTCCTAATAAAAAGCTTTAATGAGACTTTAATTATAAATCAATATTAACCACACTGAATCTCAACTCTTCCTGAGATTAAATTATCCACCAAGAAATCTTCAATTGTAAACCTAACTTCACTATTATAACTTTCTGCTTCAATCTCTCTCTCCTACTGCTGTAACTTTACTATTCCATTTGACTTAAATACTTTATCTAATCTGCATAACAAGGAATTCAGTCCTCTTTTTGGAGCTGATTGGAAATAGGAAGGGAATTAAATTTCCCTAAAAAAAGACGACTCAGAAGGTTAGTGATAAAGTTCCGTATAGATTTCTCACAAGTGTCACTTCTGAAACTTAAACAAATTGCTTAGAACAATTTTTTTCAATTCATTGCCCAAAACAACTGTTAAGTGATAGAAATGCTGCATTTACTTCTTCAAAATTTAAGAAATTTTTAAAACATCATAATATTAGACAATTATTAACTTCTGCAAATAGACCACAAAACAACGGAAAGAATGAAAGAGTTAATCATACATTAGTAGCAAAATTAAGATGTAACGTTAATTCAACTACACAACTTCCTTGGACAAAATTATTAGAACAAGTTACATATGAATACATTGATTCGCCACTTGATATTACTGGTTTTCCATCTGCATATTTAGTGTTTGGAACTTAATCATATGACTTAGTATAACCTAATCAAGTAAAATTGATTTATCCACCAAGACAACAAGCACGACAAATTGCACTAGACACAACAATTAAATATCATAAGATATATAATTAAAGGTATACTAAACATTATGTTCATGCAAAATGTAAAATTGGAGATTTAGACCTATATCAAAATTTCTCGTACCCCAGTTCAAGTAAACTTTAAAGTTCTTATAGTGGCTCTTTTAAAATTGTCAACAAACTCTCAAATGTTACTTATGAAACAGATAAACCAAATCAAAACACGGTTAAACTAACAGACATTGTTCATTCTACAAGATTAAAACATTTCAATTTAATTTCCAATTATGTTAAATTCAGATTTATATTTATTATACAGTGCTTTATGAAACATTTTTGGGGGGGTAGAGAAGTGCTCTGTTATTTTTAAAAAAATTGTTTTTAAAATTTGAATTTTTGAGACTTGTTTACATTACAAAAATCAAAATGTACATGTAATTGAATTTGTATTGTACCTTTATTCAAAATGAACACATTATTGAAGACTATTTTCTAAGAAATAAATTAATTATGTACTGTATGAAAACATGGTGAAGAGGTAAATTTTATGATACATGATATTATAATATTTTCACTGTGCGTATTTGTCATAGAAGTGTATTATGAAAGTTACAAAATATTATGAGATATTCTGAAGATTTTATTGTAGTTGTGTATTTTTAAAATTCACTGGTTGAGTAGACTGATTGAAATGATGATAAATAAAGACTGAGATAAATACTTGAAGGATGAACATTGAACTATGAAACACGACATAAGTTTAAATAGCGATAAACAACATTTCTTTGTGGGTGTCTCCCCAAAATAAACTGAAGAAACAATCTGAGGCATCTGTGGAAATTCCTTCTTTTTATCGGACGCAACAAGCGTCATCTGGTGGGAGAAAGCATGATTCACAGATGGTATGAAGTTAAGAGTTTTTAACAA
>BMAU01018371.1:0-10990 GCA_019973935.1 Trichonephila clavipes | reverse complement strand
ATTTGTTGTCTGTTCCCTCATAACTCAAGATCAAGACAACCAAATAACGAGAAATTTGGTACACGTGCACAAAATTACACCAGGAAGGTTCTTAAATAGGTTTGGCGTTCCTAATTCTTTCCTAATTTTTTAAAATTTAATTTTTAAGTGATTTTCCTGTGTTATGACGTCATATCATGTCATGTTTCTCAGTAAGTGGACAATTTATACTTAAGATGATGTTTTTCAAGATTATTACATATTTTTACTGCAGCTATGTTAATCGGTTGGAATATTTATTCAATTTTTCTATTCTTTGATATTTAATAAGGTTTATTTTTCGAATAAATCATTTTTTTAAGGATTCAAGTAAAATTTTGTTTTGTTGTTTTGGCAACATTTAGGTATTATGGCGGGATGTTTATGTGTGTGATTTTGCTTAAAAATTAGAACTTACAATTTCAGTATTTTTTCGGAAAATTTATTTATTTCTTTAGAATGCGAAGGTTATAATTTCGACAAACTAAAACTTCTTATTGATAATGGTATTTCAGTTCTTATTACTATGATTAACATAAGTATTGTATTTCCGTTTTTGTTATCTGTTTTAGATAGTATGAAATTAATAATATTTTACAATTTTATGTGTCTTTATTTTAACCTTTAAGGGTATACTATTGGCTTCATTGTATAAAATTGCCTTGCAGAAAATCAAACTTGGGTAATTATACTGCCCAAGAGAAAGCAGTGTTGGTTGTAATTACATATCACACTGGAATAGGCATTAGAGAATGAGCAAAACAGACAAATGGCTTAAATACCTGTTGAGGAAGCAGGTAGTCGTAAGATAAATTATTTTTGGTACTTATGTACTATCCTAACAATCGCCAACGTTCAAAATAACTTGCCAAGTTGGAACCCCGATTTCGCATGTCACATATATGCTGAATTGTGAGTCATGTGCTTCGTTTCATATAATGTCGCCAATAGGTAATATATAACCTATGTATAGGTTATATGTAAGTACCTTATTTTTTCAAATTATGCTTTTGCATTGATAAAGTTAGTTCAGTTCTTTTTATGTCAGTTAATGTTAGTATTGTACTTCATTTTTCAATTTATCTTTATTATCGGGATATATATACTTTGGATAATTTTTTTATTTAGTACTTGCGTATTATTGCACAATCGCCACCGTTCAAGACAACTCGCCACTTTGGCAATCCCAACTTTGTGTGCGTTGAATTGGCAATCATGTGCTTCATTTTGTATAATGTCACCAATAGGTTGCGATAATACATAAGTACCTCTAATTCTGTACATTACTATAACATTAGACTGGTCGCAACATACCAATTTGGCGTGCTTTCAAAATCATGCAAAAAATGAGTATGTTGAGGACGCAGGTAGTCGTAAGATAAATTATTTTTGTTACTTATGTACTATCCTAACAATCTACAACGTTTAAAATAACTTACCAAGTTGGCAACCCCGATTTTGCATGTCATATATTTGCTGAATTGTGAGTGATGTGCTTCGTTTCAGATGTCTCCAATAGGTTGCGGTTATATGTAAGTACCATATTTTTTCAAATTATGCTTTTGCATTAATAGAGTTCAGTTCTTTTTATGTCAGTTAATGTTAGTATTTTACTTATTCAATTTATTTTTATGCTCGGGACATGTATTCTTTGGATAATTTTTTTATTTAGTATTTACGCATTGGACAATCGCCACCGTTCGAGACAACTCGCCACATTTTTTAAAATTTAATTTTTAAGTGATTTTCCAGTGTTATGACATCATATCATGTCATGTTTCTCAGTAAGTGGACAATTTATACTTTACATGCAGTTTTTCAAGATTATTACATATTTTTACTGTAGCTATGTTAATCACTTGGAATATTTATTCAATTTTTCTATTCTTTGATATTTAATTAGGTTTATTTTTCAAATAAATCATTTTTTTAAGGATTCAATTAAAATTTTGTTTTGTTGTTTTGGCAACATTTAGGTATTATCGCAGGATGTTTATGTGTGTGATTTTGCTTAAAAATTAGAACTTACAATTTCAGTATTTTTTCGGAAAATTTATTTATTTCTTTAGAATGCGAAGGTTATAATTTCGACAAACTAAAATTTCTTATTGATAATGGTATTTCAGTTCTTATTACTGTGATTAACATAAGTATAGTATTTCCGTTTTCGTTATCTGTTTTAGATAGCATGAAATTAATAATATTTTACAATTTTATGTGTCTTTATTTTAACCTTTAAGGGTATACTATAGGCTTCAGTGTATAAAATTGCCTTGCAGAAAATCAAACTTGCTTAATTATACTGCCCAAGAGAAAGCAGTGTTGGTAGTAATTACATATCAAACTGGAATAGTTATCAGAGAATGAGCAAAACAGACAAATGGCTTAAATACCTGTTGAGGAAGCAGGTAGTCGTAAGATAAATTATTTTTGGTACTTATGTACTATCCTAACAATCTCCAATGTTCAAAATAACTTGCCAAGTTGGCAACCCCGATTTCGCATGTCATATATTTGCTGAATTGTGAATGATGTGCTTGCTTCGTTTCAGATGTCGCCAATAGGTTGCAGTTATATGTAAGTACCATATTTTTTCAAATTATGCTTTTGCATTAATAGAGTTAGTTCAGTTCTTTTTAAATCAGTTAATATTAGTATTGTACTTAATTATTCAATTTATTTTTATGCTCGCGATATGTATTCTTTGCTTAATTTTTTTATTTAGTATTTATGCATTGCACAATCGCCACTGTTCTAGACAACTCGCCACTTTCGCAATCCCAACTTTGTATGCGTTGAATTGGCAATCATGTGCTTCATTTTGTATAATGTCACCAATAGGTTGCGATAATACATAAGTACCTTTAATTCTGTACATTACTATAATATTAGACAGGCCGCAACATACCAATTTGGCGTGATTTCAAAACCATGCCAAAAATGAGTATGTTGAGGAAGCAGGTAGTCGTAAGATAAATTATTTTTGTTACTTATTCTACTATCCTAACAATCTCCAACATTCAAAATAACTTGCCAAGTTGGCAACCCCGATTTCGCATGTCATATATTTGCTGAATTGTGAGTGATGTGCTTCGTTTCAGATAATGTCGCCAATAGGTTGCGGTTATATGTAAGTACCATATTTTTTCAAATTATGTTTTTGCATTGATAGAGTTAGTTCAGTTCTTTTTATGTCATTTAATGTTAGTATTGTACTTAATTTTTCAATTTATTTTTGCGCTCGGGATATATATACTTCGGATAATTTTTTTATTTATTACTTACGTATTATTGCACAGTCGCCAACGTTCAAGACAACTCGCCACTTTGGCAATTAAATTGGCAAACATGTGCTTCATTTTGTATGTCACCAATAGGTTGCGATAATGCATAAGTACCTTTAATTCTGTACATTACTATAACATAAGACTGGCCACAACACCAATTTGGCGTGATTTTAAAATCATGCCAAAAATAAGTAGCCTACCAATATGAAATTATTATGAGTATTATCTTAACCTGTTTTATCTTTCCCTCCTCTAATCCTTAATTAATTCAATATATAATTTTTGTTTTTTTTATATTTTAGTACTTACATTTTTTTTTGGCGATTATGTACTGCAAATATTTTTTTACACGTTGCGATGTCTTTGGCAACATTAATCAGTGGTATTTTCCTTAAATATGTTTTTTATCTTTTTTTGACAACTTTTAAAATTTTATTTGATGGTAGTTTGAAAGGCAAATAGCAAAGTAAATATTTTACAGTATATATATTATGTTTGTACGAAAATGTTTATACTGATTTAATCAAAATATTGAGTTTTCTTTTATTTTTGATATCTTTTTTAGATTTAATTTTATGTTATAACTAGCTATACCTAGCTAAATGTTGCTGTGGCTCATTCAGCTTTAAAAGACTGGTACACCATAAAATATGCCATGAAGCTTACAAAAGTAATACACAAGAATTCAAACAAATCTATATCTATATTTATATATACATATGATGCATTTGTTTGTCTGTCTGTTTCCTTATAACTCAAGATCCAGACAACCAAATAACGTGAAATTTGGTACACATTCACAAAATTACATGGGGAAGGTTCTTAAACAGGTTTCGTTCCATCCCAACCTCATTCTGGCCTCCTCCAGCCAAAAAGAGTGCTTCATCTGCATGTTCTGAGCCATGGGTTCATTTTTGAGAAAACTTTACTAAACAAAAGCGGTAAGTAATTTGCAATACTTCTTTGTTATATTTAATTTACTGCAAGCAAATACTGCAACAAATATCACATTACTTACTACATTCCATTCCTTCATTCATAGGAATGCATTGTCAGTTTTGGCTACAGTCATGCCTCTGAGAAAAAGGGGGAGAGTATATAGACGCAGACACCATGCTTTTCTCATGGGCAGTTGAATGTCGCCTGCTCTAGAGTGGGCAGACAAAATATTATTTTTGTACACACTCCAAATGGAACTGCCAAAAATATTGTCTATCACATTGCTTTAAGATAAATGTACCCTTTTATTGCATGCAAATAAACAGTTTTGTAAGCTTCTACAGAAAACCTTTTTTTTAAACCCGGGCAAAGCCGGGTACTTGCAGCTAGTCTTTATATATAGAGAGAGAAAGCCATGTTGCATATTATGTGACCAGTTTCAGAAAATACCTAATAGCATATTTTATAAAGTATTTTTCTTATTATGAAACCATAAATGCCAAACCTAAGGGTTTTCTTTTACATGAATCTGTAAATGTCTTTTTAAATCACAATTTCGAGAAAAACCCTTGTTGCACATTTCCCAAACATAAGGCTTTTTCTGCGTATGAACAAATAAATGCATTTTTAAAGCCTCATTTCGAGAAAATTCCTTGTTGCACATTTCACAAACATAAGGCTTTTCCTTTGTATGAGTCCGTAAATGCATTTTTAATTCACTATTGCGAGAAAATTCCTTGTTGCAGTTTTCACAAACATAAGGCTTTTCCTTTGTATGAATAAGAAAATGTTTTCTTAAATTATTATGTTCCGAAAAGCCTCTGTTGCATATTTCACAAACATAAGGTTTTTCCATTGTATGAATCCGTAAATGTATTTTTAAATCACAATTTCGAGAAAAACCCTTGTTGCATATTTCACAAACAAAAGGCCTTTGAATATCATGAACATGTGAACGATGTCTTGAGTTCCCTTGAGTGAAATCCATTTTACTAATTTCAAATGTGCAAGTTTTTTTCCACAGATGTGAAAACAAAAATCTATATTTTAAATCTACAGAAATGAAAATAAGTCTTGTGCTCCTGTTAACAATATTTTATGTTAACATCTGTCTGTAAAAGAAAGAAGAAGTGTATTTAATATAATGTAGAACATGTATCAGCAAAATTTTATTCTTTAGTATAATTTATTAAGTAAAAATATTCATTTGGTTATCACAGCTTCAAACAATGAACTAAGAATTTTTTTTCTGACTTCTGAAGAAATTAGTAGAATTTTAAATAATATTTTTATTTAATCAATCAAAATCTAAAATATATATTAAATATTAGTTACTAAAATATGTTCTTGTAATACTTAATCATGACAATCAGGTTTACATAAGCAATATATCGGAATCTGAAGGAATTTCATGACAAAATATGAATACCTTCTCGGAGGAGAATTCTATCGGGATATGTACTGCGTTTTGGTACTCAAAATTTAAGCATATATAAAATTGGAAAAGAAAAAACTCTGTACAACCCTTTTTAGTGGAAATATTAAATTTTGAAATTATTATTCTCCAAATATCCATACTGTAACATTA
Organism: Trichonephila clavipes; assembly: GCA_019973935.1. Taxonomy (NCBI): domain Eukaryota; kingdom Metazoa; phylum Arthropoda; class Arachnida; order Araneae; family Nephilidae; genus Trichonephila; species Trichonephila clavipes. The sequence continues at coordinate 5,158 of BMAU01018371.1, read as the reverse complement.
TTTCTGCATAGGTAGGTAAAATAATTATTTTCTCCTTGTAATAATGAACTATACCCTAGAGAAATATAACATACAGTCGACTCTCGGTAATTTGAAGCTGGAGGGACTAATGAAAAACTTCGAATTATCAAGAGCATAGAAAAAAATTTGCAAAATACGTGAAGAAAAATTTTTTTCTATCACATTTAAATTTTAAACTATGTAAAAACAACAATTGTACATATATCTATAAAACTATTTTTAAAAAGTACATATTACACAGTATAAATATTATAAAGTTAAAAGTCCTGTATTATTAAAAGAATACATTTATGTATTAAAAAATTATTAAAGCAATACAAACTGTACATAATTAATTTTTTTCGGCAAAAAGATCTGTTATATTTAAAAATCTGTTTTATCCGTTAATGGTTCCCTCAAACACTGTCCCTAACACCCTTGATTCCTGAAGGAAGGGTCCAGTTTGGCCTATGCCCCATTTAGTGCCATAAGTCACATGGATGAGTCATAAATCATTACGTCACTCTGATGTAAAATACACAATCCTATGCATCTCTTCTACACAATAGGGGAGCATCCTTTCTAAACACGTGTAGCAAGGCTACCTTTTAAATGAAGGATGGCTGAACACAAATGCAGCTGATCTACCGTCTACTTGAAAAAGGAAAACAGCAAATGTGTCTTTTTTCTTGAGGAACCGGGAAGCACAAAGAAATTACAGACAGATGGTCATCGAAGGGACTATGTTACAGAGGAGACACGCAGAGACCATACAAAACAAAACATGTAAGCTCTAACCTATTTGCTACAAGACTCTACATGATAGTGAGTGTTCAAATTGTTGGAAGCTCTTTCAGAACTTCGAGTTATAGCGTGTTGTAGTCTGGCCAGCCGAAGATTTTACCTTCAAATATTGAGTGCACCAAAATGTATTGTTTTAGTTCGAAATATCAAAAGTTTTCTAGGGGCTGAGCAGATACTTCGACTTAGTGAGAGGCTCGTAATATCAAGAATTAGCAAGAGTCGAATGTATATACTAAAAATCTGTCGCTTTAATTTGGAAAGATTTTTTTTTGTACTTTTGACAACTGCTTGAGAGTTTTGTGATGTTAAAGATCCAATTTTTTTAACGCAAAATTTAATCAAACAGAAACTAAATTAACTTGCTAGATTTTACCTATCGAACAGATTTATTTACTACCTCTAATGAGATTAACTAGCAGTTACAAGGTGGCAGCCTAAATTTGATTAAACAGAGGACCATTATTTCACTATTTCTTGCCATAATTTTAAAGGATTATAAGATTGAAACAGTGGTAGCGTATCACGCTTCCAGGTTCTATTCCCAGGTTGGCACAGTCTACTCAGCCTTCCTTCCCTACTGCAGAGGGTTGATAAATGAGTACCAAACTTGCTAGGGGACTTACAACACTGAGGGTCTCACTTCAGACTAACCACCTGATGGGGACATGTGCTCATGCACCCCAGCACCCAATGGTCACGTATACTGGGATGGGCACAGTTGGCTCCAGCCCTAATGGGCTGTTGAGCCACTGAGTTTGAGAGTTAAGATTGGAAGATGTGAATTTTCAGAGTTTTTCAATTTGTTACAAACAATCTGCCTGGAACAAGACCTTTTAAACTACATTCACTATTTAAATGCCCTCGATTCATGTTTTGAAATTTAGTTTTAGAATGTTTTGACCTAGGTAAGATTAAAGTAGGAATTTCATTCCTATGGCCACATTGAAAAAAGAAGACTAATGAAGATCTTAAAATACAGCTAAGTAAAGGATATCAGTAATTTTGGCTTTGAAAAGACATGCTTTTTATTTATTCTGAATTATGGAAAAAGCATGATAAAGCTTTTAAATTCTTTTTCGCGTGAAAAAGGATTTCAGCATGGTTGTCAATCTCCCCCAAAAAAAATATGGACACTATTAACTGAAGTGATTTAGGGTTAAACCCAATGTAATTGATGCCAAATGTTGAAAAACTGTTAAAATGCATCAGATTCCTTCTTCTCATCAAAATTATTACTATTTTTTTTTTGCTAAATTTTTTTATGCAACAGATAATTAGCTAGAATTTAATTATTAAATGTTCAAAATTAATAAATGTCTAAGTTATTAAAATTACACTTCACTACAATAAAAAAATTTATATTATTTAAAATAAATAGCTCTATACCTGCTCTCAAAACATATTTTGATTCATGAATTTGTTAAAACTCAATATTTAGTAAGCAGTAGTCCACACCTAACTATAAAACATGGCAAGTGGTATATGAGAAAAAAAAATAAGGAACTCCTGCTCTATATATGGGGTTTTCTTGTTATGCAACTATCCTTGTTAAAAAGGATGCTACGAAGGTAACCCACTATGGGCAATAGATTTTTAAAAAAGTAATAAAATATGTGCATATTTGAAGCAGCTTACAGATTAATATAGAAAAACTTATAGAGAAGAAAAATTTAAATTGTAAAAACATCAAAAACAGTAAAAATAATGAAAATTTATACCTGGAGAATATATGAGTAGAACCTACTTTGTAAAAAAGGTTTATGAAAAAATTTTCAACAAAAACTATCTAAAGCATTTTTAATAACCTAAAAGATTAAATTAATTGGAAAAAAATATGGTACTCTTATTACTATCACAACAGTGCTTATGCTCAAGATAAAAATCTCCAAGATGGCAACCTTGATTTCGCATGCGTTGTACATGCAAACATGTGCTTTCGATTAAAGTTGCAATAATATGTAAATAACGAAAATACCTATCGTGCACACAAAAGAGATTAAAAATTCTGTAATAATACAGAGATGGTTCATTTAAAGTCAAAAGTTAACAATAAATTATAAATTTAGGTGAAAATAATTCTACAACACATAAACAAAAATTTCCAAATAACTATTTTCAAAGCCTTTTCATCAATCCCTTTACATCATTTAAAAATTTTATGAGAAAACATTTTTTTTATCTAAAACATATTTTAAAGTTTAACATTTTTTTGTGAGTTAATACACACAGACAGAGGTTTAAAAATCTTCCACACTAATAAGTAATAGAGCGTCATTTTCCTGATATATTGCACTATATTTTTTATGCTTACTGATTTTTTAATTTATTTTTTTTAAGGATTCTGCATTTGGCAATAAAAGTCTCAAAAGTAAATGATACTTTTTTCATAAACTTCTCCAAATTCTTTACTAATAAAAATATCTATAATCACCACAGCCCAATTTGCACAACTTGAATCACACAATGATATATCAGAAAAACAATATATATACATATGTATAGATGTATGCATTTTATTTGAAAAAAAAACAAACAGGTAACATACATTGGTAAAAAGTGGCACAATTCCTATGGAGCAAATTTGACTATGGTGATATTACAGGAATATGTAACAAAAAAAATGGTAAATAGAGGAATTTGTAAATGTTATGGGTACCTTTTTAATAAAGACTTGTGCTCAAAGGTCATTAAGAAAGTTGCAACAATTTCTCCACTTCAAAATACTTGAAAAGGGAGTCCTGATCTGAAAGTGGGAGAAAAAAATCCGGGCTTTGAGCTGCAATTTTTTTTCATTCCGGTTTAAAGAAATATATACATATATATATAATCCAATATAAAAGAATTTTTCAATATATAATCATATACATAAATTTATACATATATATACATATACACAAATACATAAACAAAAATATAAAAATTGACATATAGTTATATACCTAAGATAACTAAAAGTAGGAAGGAGGCACATAGTATAAAGACAAATTCCTGGCCTTAGGAAACAGGATTGCAGGTTTAAACAAGTTTTGCGGCGCCAACCTTCACCTGTAATTTGTCATACTATGTACCAAGAGGAAAGGAAAGAGTTATATATGTAGAATTTAAATATTAAAAAATCATTAAACTAAATAACATAGGAACATAAACATATCCTACTAAATCGGAGTTAAGACGATGGCCAAGAGTACAGTAACGTGTTCCCGCCAAATAAGGAGAGCAGAACCGCATAAAGTTACATGCGATACGATATAAGAAACGATTAATTGCGATACGATATATATATATATATATATATATATATATATAAAAAATCATATAAAATTAGCGTAAAATATAAAAGAAACTCAAAAAAAAAATATATATATTAAAATTTTTTTTTAAATAAGCATGTGGAGCCATCTATTTAATAATTGTAGGATAAATTAGATATTGTCTAAATTTAAAAAACATTACAAAACATAATAACAGTAAATAATTACAATAATACAAATTGTATCATAAAAAACCATTATAAATATAATTACAAAGAAAGTTAGCAGGGTATCCATGTTCAATACAGTGATTAAAAATTTTTTTAAGATTTAAAAAAATATTAGCTTTATCGCTAACTAATACATTATTGCGATAAATATAGTTAAAAATAATATTTCTATGTATAGATATTGATAAATTAGAATTCCAGAAAGGGACTTTGATGATACATATATATATATATATATATATATATATATATATATATATATATATGACAGGCCCCAGGCCTGCTGGTTAAATGAGGAGGGTATCATCTTTATAATATTCCTTTATTACGCTTTCATCATATATAATCTAACATGGCGGACCTTTTGCCGCGCAACCGGGTGTTACCAAATACAACATCGCAGCGAGGAGATACCAGCCAAGTCCTTTCTAGTATGCGTTCGCCTTCGTCAGCGCTCGTTGCTCCTTTTAACAGGCTTGTTTACTCATAAATCCTTACGCGATGGTAAAGAGTTCGCTCTATTTTCATTTATTACTTCCTTAATTTTGAACCTAAACTTTTCAAACCTGACATATATATATATATGGGTTAACTTCCGGTTTTCATTCGATACTGACAGATAAGAGGAACCCTTAAGACCGGACAAGTAATGCTCAATTTCGTTGGAGGCACTTAAGTTTATAACTAGTGTCTGCATCACGCGAAAAGTGGACAAATCTATTTTAGAGCTAGGGAGGTAAAGAGGAATTCGCACTTTGAAAGAGGGAAACATTTCTCAGTTAAAGGGAAGAACTTCTCAGTTATAGGGAATTAATCCCTGAAGAAATCTGAGAAAAGTATCCATGTTTACTTGAAACGTATTACTAGTAACGT